>PVJH01008902.1:0-82318 GCA_004026705.1 Nesogale talazaci | reverse complement strand
ACAGGAGTCAGAGAGACCCTCAGTTTACACCCAACTCACGGGCTTGACCTGGATTGGATTTACCCACTTCTACAACAGTGTGTGCCATTTCTTGATATAAATCTTTCTTTGCTTCTCTAGAGGACTCAGACTAATACAATACCTCTATACGTTTCATTGGTTTTGGTTTTCCAGAGAAACCAACCTAATATTCATAAGCTAATCACATCTATAAGAGAGACCCTATTTCCAAAGAAGATCACATTCACAGAGGCAGGATTAAGAAGCCCACATATTTTTTTGGGGGGTGAGGGGTAAGGGGCACAAATTCAATCACATTCTCTATCATCCTAAGTCGAATTGGTGTGCCTCCTACTGAAAGCCTTCTTCTCCTTCCTCCTTCAAACCCACCCATCTTTGGTTCGATAGACCCTCAGTCTTATTCTCTGTCTTATGCTAAGTTTTCTAGAGAAAGAAAACCAGTGAATCTTAGATGTGTATGTATACAGAGAGGTTTATATCATGAAAAGGGCTCATATAATTGGATGGGTGGGCATATTCTAAGCCCATGGGTTCGATGTCAGGCTGGAGGCTTCTCCTGACTCACAAAGCTATAGGGTTTTGGGAATCCAGGACAGCAGGTTAGACCGAAGGCTGCTGGATGTAGGTGAATAAACCCAAGGTTGCCAGATCATATGGCAGACTAATGATGACTCTCCCAAGACTGGCAGGTAATATGGCAGACTGCTTGCCGAAGTCCAAAGAACTAGAGGTCAGATGATGAGTCAGTTACAAGATCTGGACCGACCATAAAGCAAGTGAGCTTTACCAGAGCGGCAACACAGATTGGAAGCAGACCACATCTCAGATGAAACTTTCTTTACATTGATTTACTGCTTACATCTTAACTGCCAGGCCAGAGAGAACCCTGGCCAGCCGAGCTGGTACTCACCCTTCTTCACCAGAGTCCCTCAGGCGCATTGTCCTTGAGGGCACGGTCTTCCCTCTGTCTGCAGGTCAGCTCCATTTTTATGTCATCAGCCTTCTTGGGGATAAGTCATCAGGTATCTGGTCTCAACCTCCAGCTCCACTGCCCCTATTCCCTTTACCTCATCCACTCCCAGCGCCATTCCTAGGCCCTCATATCTCCTTTCCTGCCTGGTTTCTCCACATGGAGGCCTCCATTGAAGCCCCAAACTGTGGTTTTGGGCTTCAATGACTCATAGACTTTGACACACTTTCTTGGCTCAGTTCCCCCCACGTGTCTGTCTGTCTGTCCTCTCTCACCCAGCTGAGAGTCTGCAGCTTCACGACTGCTTCCTTCCAAATAAGCCTCTTCCCTTGCCCCTCTTCCCACCGCCTTCCCCATTTACAGACATCTTCACTCCAGACCAGCCTGGTCCCTGTCTCAAGGTTGCAGGGCCAGATTGCACCTGAAACATGGACAATACTTGCCTGTCCTTGGGGGATGCGTTAGTCCGGGCAGACTAGAGGAACAAATTTCATAGACTCGCATACAGATATAAGGAAATGTTTTTTATACAAAAGGGTTGGAATACAGAGAAAGCATCCCAACCCAGTCCAATCCAAAGTCATAAGTCTGATATTAGCCCATATGCCCGATACCAGTCTGTAACATCTCCTTCCGACTCACGAAGTCACAGGCCAGTGGATGTAGAGTCCTGGCGCTGACAGGGGTCTCCCCATGGCTCCTCGCTTCCAGAGCTCAGGGTTCATCAACAGCATCCAGTGGTGGCAGAAACAACTCATCTCTGGCAGGGGTCTCCTTGTGGCCTCTCCAGCTTCAGAAGTCTGGCTCCATCAGGGCAAAACTGTGTGGTTTCTCCTCCGGCTCCTCAGATTCTGCCATCTTGTCTTGTCTGTGACTTATCGTCTCTGAGACTAACTCCCAACAACGGGCGAGATAGCTTCTCATTTCCACGAGGGAAATATCGTGAGATTTCCCAGAAGTCTCAGGAGAAAGCCATGCCCACACAGAGGCCTCGTTGGCTACTCAGTGGCTATCTCCAGATGAACAGGCTAAACTCCACCCCTACATCTCAATCATGAGATTAACATAAGCATATGACTGCCACAGGGGATTGCCCCAGCCCCTGTGGTGACTCTTCCCCAGCTCCGACCTCCTGGACTGCACACCCTCTTAGCACACCCACAGCAGCCTTGTCCTGAGGAGAGGTGGCCTGCACCAGCGGCTCCCCTGACGAGACCGGAGAAGCTCTGAGTTTGATGTTCATTTAGAATGTCTCACTCTTGGGAGCTCCTTCCTCCTGCCAGCCCACAAATGCCAAGGGGGGCGGGCAATGTCAGGTCAGTATGGACAGCCTGTGGCTCTGCTCTGGAGGGAGGGAGAGAGAGGAACGGAAGGGAAGAGAGAAAGAGAAGAAGAGAAGTGTGTGTGTGTGTGTGTGTGTGTGTGTGTGTTTTGCATGATCAAAAGTCATTTGGAGGTCTGAGCTCTGAGCAATTTTCAGCAGGAGCACACCTCCTCGACTTAGGATGATGGAGAATGTAGGTGACTGAATCGTGCCCCTCCCCCGCCCTCTCTCCCTCCCTCCAGAGCACAGGCATAGACTCTCCATCCTGACCTGACATTGCCCCCCTCCCCGACCCCGACATATGGGGCCTGGTGGGAGGAAGAAGCTTCCCCATCAGGACCCAGCTCACCTGGGAGGCAGCAGAAGGCAGACCCTGCCTCCATTCTTTGTGCTAATATTTCTCCAGAGGGGTCTATTCCCTCATCTCTCAAAGAACTCACACTATCTGGCAGTCTTGTCTCTGTTTCTCACTTGAGATCATCCGAAGGCCCAGGACAATCCAGCCACTGCCCCTAAGCTGGCCTGGCACCGGCGACCTCATCTCTCTCAAATAGAGGGCTGTTTTGAGCGCTGGCTGGGCGCTTTCTGAGCTAGGGGTCAGGGTATGAAACCTGGTTCATGTTCACTGGGGGTTTCTGATTTCCTGCCCTCATCCACACAGAGCAAGACCACGGCCTCTGTTCTTCTTGGCAGAGGCTTTCAGGTTTCAGGTCTCCTCCCCTTCAGCAACTCTGGCATGAAGCGAGGAAAATCCATCACTTCCAGCCGACCACCTCCAGGAAGAAACACTGCTTCTGCAGCCGGGCGGCTGCCTGGAGGGCATTCATGTTATATTGCCAGGACGGTTTGAGACCAAGGATGAAGGTCGATGAAATGGTGCTTATTATTAAACAGTCCATAAATGTCGCATGAACCAATTAAGGAGGATTGCATTTTTATGAGCTGGCCAGTTTGGCGAGTGTAATGGCTCTGAACGGATGGATGCAGGCGCTGTCCCGTATGTAATTGCATGATGTGCGAGGGGAAAACCATTCATTTTCCTCGGACCTTTCACCACGATGACAAACAGGAGTGCTATCAAATCAGTGATGTCACCCTGGCTGATCTACAGGACACTCTTTAATGTTTTGACACACACAGACACATATATGCACACACATATAAATACATTTATATCTATTCACTTCCCATTTTTTACAGTCTTTTGTGCATTCCTACGTATTCCACATGTGTTTGTGTGTACAGTGTATTGTGCTCAACTGATAAGATGAAGAAGCCCACATGTGAACCTGAGGGAGGAGCCAGCAAGGGAATTAGGCAGTCTCTGTGGTGCCTTGTGCTTTTGATGATGTCATGGTGTCATGCCATGACCCACTGCCGGCCAGGCCATTCGCACTCAGTGCTCCCAGGGCAGCCCGAGCAGCTGGAGGTTTGAGCGAGCGATTCCCCAGCAGCTGATGGTGGATGCCAGTTGCCACGCTGAGTGACTCGTGCTGACAGTCTGTTGAAGAGGGCAGCCCCCTGCCTGGTGCCACACCACCTTCAGGAGCTTCTCTCTGCTCCAGTCAACTGTCGTGGCTTGTTGTGTGGGCGAGTTCACCTCAGGGAACGCTTCCCCGATGTTGCAGCTAGAAGAGCAGGATCTGTCCCTTAGAGGCAGAGATGGTGAGACTCTGTCTCACACACTTTGGACATGTCCCCAGGACAGACAAGTCCCTGGAAAAATACAGCATGCTTGGTAAAGTAGAGGGGCAGCGAAAAAAGAGGAAGGGCCTTGAGGTAGTTAGCACAAGTGCATGTCAACTTGGTCAATAGAATGAGTGTGGGGGGAGGGGGAGTCTAGCCTGTCAATCAGGTCGCAGCCTTCCTTCCTTCCTGGAGGCTGCACGCACTCTCGCACTGCTTTTCCTTCCTGTTGAGGAGCCATGTGGAGACTCGTGCCTGTGCGCCTGCGTGCCTGTGCTGCGATGCTTCCACTGCTACTGGATCCCACATGATCCTTGCATGTGGGACATGGGTCTCAAGAGGAACTTATAGACTAGTATAGGATGTTAGGGGCTAATATTAGACTTATGGACTTGATAAGGACTGGACTGGGATGTTTTACGGATGCATACTTAATTCTTGATGTAAAGTTCTCTCTGACACACATGTGGGTGCCAATGAATTTGTTTCTCTAATCAGCCCATTCCAACACAACTCTGAATGAGATGACACAGTGACATTCAACAATGACAACCTCGCTGCTTTCCCAACTCAGAGTCCCCTTTTGTGACCTTTCTTGGCAGTGTGTCCAAAGCAAGCACAATGACACCTCACTATGTTGATTCTAAATAAATACTCTCTCAGACAACTGGAGCCACGGCATTGTCAACCTCTTCACAGGCATGGAAAGTTAGACATCAAGTAAGGAAGAGGGAAGAAGGATCAATGTGCTGGAATGGTGGTGCTGAGAAGACGATCAGAAGTCCTATGGACTGACCTCTACAAGGAAAGACAGACCTGTCTCCCAAGAAGCATGGCCAGAGTGCTTGTAAGAGGAAGTCTCACCATCCTGAACTCCAGAGGACATGAGGCAGGCCCTCAAGGTGATGGACCGACCCAGTGGCTGCCACAGTGGGCTCAGGCATGGGAACAATGGTGAGGATGACGCAGGACCAGGCCGTGTTTCCTTCTGTTGTGCATGCGGTCACCACGGGTCAGACATCTAACGACAACCTTCTCTTTGTATTTTTTAAAAAGGATGGATCTCTTCATTCTTCTGGAGGTCCACTGGGTGTTCGCTATTCTTTCCCTGACACCACTTTGCAAGCCCATCAGTTTGCTTGCCTTCCGTTTTCACGGTCCAGCTTCTGCGTGCAGAGGAGGCAAATGAAAACACCGTGGCTTGAACCAGGGTCCTTTTTGGAAAGTTGGGTCTCACGTTGTTATACCATCTAAGGCCCCTGCTGCAGGATCTGAGAATTCCATTGGGTGGTTTCCTTGTCCATCCTTGGGGACCACCCACTTATCCTGTGCCCGCTCAGCTGTGAGAGGGGGTAGAGTGATGAGTGAGGGCTGAGGACTCAAGCAGGCTCATGCAACGGCAAGATTGAACCTGATCTGCCAATAGAGAGTCCTCAGATCACACCTATGACCGCTCTAGCTAAGGGGCACCCTGCAGGTGGCTTCTCACAAGACTAAGGCCATCTGAGGATGAGAACACGTGGTGAACACAGTGTACGACAGGGCCACGCTGCTGACAAGGCTCTGTAGAGAGCCGAAGAGCAACAAGGGCACGTTGAGGACTACAGTGTGTGCACCTGACCCCCACCACGGTACATTCGATCACCTCATGTGCACGTGACAGTTGGATATTGAATAAGGAAGACCAAAGGAGAATCAATGCCTGGAAGAACACGGAAAGTACCACAGACAGCCCAAAGAACCCAGGCATCTGTCTGTCCTGGATGAAGCACAACCAGAAGGCTCCTTAGAGGCCAGGATGGTGAGACTGTCACACGCACTTGGCTGTGTCACCAAGAAAGACCAGCCCCAAGAAGAATCCAACCTGCTTGGTCAAGTGGAGGGGCGGCCCCTGGACAAGATGGATTGGCATGGTGGCTCCAACTGTGGGCTCAACCATCTGTGAAGAAGACTCTGCCCTACACAGGCCTGCTATGAGTTGGCACCAGCTCCAGGCATCTCATAAGAGCAGCGCTGGGGCTTCCGGCCAGCGGGTGGACGATCACCATAATGGACCTCTTTGCTGGGCAGCCCTTCCTGGGGCCCCTGGCCTTGCTCTCCTGTGCTCAGCATTTCTCGGGGGAGTGGTGGGTGACTGCATGCAGGCTGGGAGCAGAGGCACCTGCGTCTCCCAATATGAGACATGGCAGCAGCCTTGTGCTCTCTGGACCCTCTCTCCAGTGGCCGGGAAGGCTGCTGTGTTAATAAAGTGCTGGGGGTTTATTAAACTACTTGACAAGACGGTGAGAATGGAGCCACTGTTGCCGACTGGAGGTGGTTTCAAGGGGCAGAGGCAAAGGTCTCTGAGACATGATAGTGACAGTCTTTAGGTAAGTGGGATTCAGAATGTGTGGACCCAGAAAGCACCTTGGAAACTTGGAGCCCAAAGCCTCATTTTAGAGATAGAAGGCTGGGGTCCAGAGAGACGACACAGCTCTGAGTTGGCAGGGCTGCCTGGGATTCTGGATATCTGGGAGGCTTTTCCAAGACACCCTCTGCCTCCTTCTTCTGGAAGGAACGAAGCCCATCTCAGGTTTTTGATGTTGCGTTGTGGCCAGCTCGTGGAGGAACCCTCCCCTGGGAACAACGTCTGAGACAGGAATTGCAGTCGTGAAGGCTTTCAGGCTACTCGGACTCACAACCCACCCACACGAAAGCGGCAGGCAAGAAGTCAGACATCAGATTGCTTTCCTTGAAGGAGCCCTGACCGCGAACGGGTTACACAGGAGGTTCCTAACCACAAGGCCAGGGGTTCAAAACCACCAGCCACTCAGTGGGGGAAAGATGGAGTTTTCTACTCCCAAAAAGAGCTGCAGTCTTGGAAGCACATAGAGGAGCCCAACATTGTCCTATAGGCTTGCTATGAACTGGATTAGATTTGACAGTAATGAATTTGCTTTTTGGGGTTTTACTGTGTTGGGTTATCAAACCCAAACCCAAACCAGAAAAGCCAAACTCACTGCTATCGATGAGGAAGAATGCGACCTCAGCTTGAAGGAAGGTTCGTTAATGCCCTGCGATGCACTGGTGGCACAGCTTTGTGGACAACGAGGAGGGCTTGAGGCACGTGCTAAGGAAGATCAATGGGCACAGCCTCCAGTGGGAAATACAACTCACTGTTCAGAAAGCAAGCAGTTTCTCTGCTGGCCCAGCACCATCGACGGAGCAAAGACTGGACCTGGCAAGGATTCCACGGTGCTGGGGTCCATCATCCATGCTCCTGGAAGCGGCAGTCCGGGGTCAGTCTGCTGCACGCTCTTCTGGAAAGTGTCACAGCATGAAGATGTCACCCACAGGACTGAGAGGCTCCTGACCCACGTCAGGGCATTTCCAGTCACTTCTCCTGGATGGTGAGTTGGGAAATGAAAAAGGAAGATGGGAGGAATATTGATGCCCTGGTATCAGGGTGCCGATGGAGAATATTGAAAGTAACACCCACTTCTTGGAGGGCCCCCACCTGTCTTGGAAGGAGTGCACTCAGAACGCTCCTCAGAAGCCAGGTTGCTGAGACCTTTGTCTAGTTTACATTGGGCACATGGCCAGGAAAGCCCAATTGCTAGGCAAGACCCCCGGGGTTGGAAAAGCTGAGGGTCAACAAAAACGGAAGATGCCCTCCAGGAGATGGATGGACACAGTGGCTGCATGCAAGGACCCAAATCTCCCCACGGCGGTGAAGATGCCCAGGACAGGGCTCCCGCTTGTCCTGCTGGATGAAGATGGCCTGGGGCAGCCCCGATGCGGGCACAGGACACAGCCACTCTCCTGGGACAGGGTAGAACTGCCCCGTGCACTTCCGAGACAGTAATTCTTTTTTTTTTTTTCTTAATTTTTTAAAAATTTTATTGGGGGCTCTTACAGCTACTACAACATTCAGTACATCATTTGTATCAAGCACATTTGCACACATATTTCCACATACATTTCCCAATATTTTCCACCTGAGCCCTTGATACAGACAGTAATTCTTAAGCCCGAGCAGCTGGTGGTTTTGAACTGCTGAACTTGTGGATCGTAGTCTAACAGTCATCACTGCACCACCGAGTCTCTGGTGAAGGAGACAGATATGGACTCCATTTCCATTCCTGTTACTCCCAGGTATCAGAAGGGCGGTGGGGGAACCAGAACTTGGAGCCTCGGAGACAGCGTAGGCAACAGGTGTGCAGGGAGACACCATCACCTTGCAGTGGGCAGTCTTGAGTCACACTGGGACGCCCGGCAAACCCAGATTTGCTTTACAGGTGCCCGTCCATCCCATTGGAATCCACTCGCCATGTGTACCTCTGACTCTCATGATGATAGCTTTTAGAGGACCTGTGCCTGCTGTTTGGATCTCTGACCTCACAATACCCAGAAAGAGCCCACCGCCCACACTGATGCTGGGCAGCCCTCGAGGATGGATCCGCGGACTTTCCATGGCTGCCATTTTTGCAGAAGCAGACAGCCACACCTTTCTGGCTGATGGGTTTCGAACCACTGGCTTTCCAGCTATCAGTTGATGCTTACCCACTACGCTCTGAATCAAATCTCCTGCTCTATGCCCCTCTCAGCAGACGAGACCCAGGTCCCCCAGACTGGCACCCTTCTCTGTGTGTTACCGTCAGAGCTGGACCTCTGCCTGGTGTGAAGTCAAGTCCAGATGCTCGACACAGGCTGCTGGCGGGGAAGGAGGCACACAGGTCTTGCGATCCCTAACACAAGGAGGCGGGGGCTGGGGGTATGCATCTTCTGACTGCCTCCCCTCAAAGCCAGACTCACTGCCCTCCAGTCCAGGCCAGCTCATGGAGACCTTACAGGACAGGGCAGAAGGGCCCCTGTGGGTTCTGAGACTGTGACTCGTCACAGGAGCAGGGAGCCTCCCTTTTCTCCCATAGAGTTGCTGGAGGTTTAGAACTGCCGACCTCGAAGTAAGCAGTCCAATATCTAATCACTATACCCTCAGGGCTCCCAATAGAAGAGGAAGGGAATTTTCACATATGCAAAAAAAAAAAATGGAGGGGGTCTGGGGAAAGGAACCTCAAGAGCACTGTAACTGGGGGGTCAGGGCCATCCATGTCGTACCTGGGTTGTGTGTGTGTGTGTGTGTGGGGAGTCCTGTCCTCTTCTCCTCTTGCTGTCTGCTCTGGAGATCCAGTCCCCATGGCCCCTGGGTGACAGCACAATGGGATGGTGCCTCACTGCTCTTGGGGCTCGGTGGTGGAATAGGCTTCGTGAATGGTTAATGTCTGAAATCACAGAAGCGAATCCTTTGTTTCAGTTCCTCACCACGGGAGACCCTAAAACCCATCACACTAAAATCATCAAAGGAGATTTCAGCTCGAGTCTATCAAAATACCTCAATCATCTCTCCCTCCTCACTTGTCTCCGGCTCCGACTCCGCCATTGCTGCCTGTGACCGTCCCTCCCCCCCTGGCCCAATGGGTCCGGGCCTGGCCATTCCAACTCGGAGGGATGTGTCCCTTGGATGATGAGACTCTCCTGCCCCCACCTTAGCCCACCATGTCAAAATCCACCAGTCCTCCTTCCCCTCGATATCCTGGGCTGCTGTCCAATCTGCACCTCTCAGCTGAGCAATGTGCCCCTCGCGCTCCTCCGGCAGCCTCCCTCCGTCCTGCTTGTATCTGCCCCACTCCGGCAGGGTCTCCTGGATTGTTCACAGCTTGGAGGGTCTTAGGCCCTCTGCACCCTCCGTGTCTTGTGTCAGAATCCGAGTCTATAAGGTTGTGTCGCAGACCACATTGTCCCCCAAATACGTGTGCACTTGGCTGGTTCTCAGTGGCTTGGCATCTGGGAATGACGTAATGTGGTAGGTATGTAAGGATGCGGCGTGATAGTGATATAATGATACACTGTGGCATTACATCATGATCTGATGATTTAATCATGCTCCCCGCTCTTCCAGTGATGTGATTGATATCCACCAATTGGTTGAAAAGTATCAGGATGCAAAGTGACATCCTCACTTGGATCACAGCCCTTATCTGATGTAAGGTCTGACTGGCATCACATTGAATCTTATGAGACACAAGGAGAGAGAAGTGACCAGAGATCGAGGGACCTACAACCACCAAGAAGTCATGCGACATGTTGCATGTGGCAAATTTGCTGCTGAAGACTTCTTGAAGACTAAGGTGCACTTGACTTGAGTCATGGCATTTCTAATTGCCTCTTATCTATGTGAGAGCTGGACAATGAATAAGGGGTCCGGAGAATTGATGGTGTTGCATTATGGTGAGGGTGTAGAATACAGAAAGTATCATGGGCTCTCAGAAGAACAAACACATTTACCTTGGAAGAAGTACAGCCAGAATACGCCTTACAAGCAAGGCTGTTGATACTTTGTCTCATGTACTTTGGAAGGGTTATTGAAAGAGATGGTCCCTGGAGAAGGCCATCATTCCTGGTACAGTTAGAGGGACAGCCAAAGAGAAAGAGACCCTGGACAAGATGGATAGGTGCAGTGACAGCAACAATGGACTCAAACATAGCAACTGGGCAATGGAGCAGGACTCAGGATGCTTCCTCTTTTGTCCACACAGTTGCTTGCAATGTCACCATGAACTTGGTTTTATATAAGAAGCCATTACAGGAAGACAAAACCTCTCACAAATATAAAGGAAATTATCCCAGAATTGTTCCACCCACCAACGGGAAATTCTATTTAAAGGGCATTGAAAATAATGTTGAGAAATATGGGAATAAAAAGAAATAAACTTAATTTTGATAATAAGATTTCCTTTAAAGTAAGATCTATACTTAACAGATACTTCAATGCTAAAAGCTGCTGTTGAATTGATCGATTGTGATACATACAGTTTTTCTTGGCCCCTGTTTAAAACTCTGTGTATCACAAACCCAAACCTGCCGAGCTCTTCACTATCCCCATTCCTGTTGCTATCTGAGTCTATCCTTCTCTTTGAGGGTCCTCCTCTCTTACTGATTTTCTACTTTACCAAGCATGCTACCCTTCTCCAGGGAATTGTCTCTTCAGTTAACACGTCCAAGATCTCATCATCCTTGCTTCTAAAGAACATTCAGACTGCTCTTCTTCCAAGACAGATTCATCGGTTCCTCTGATCATCCTTGGTATTTTCAGCATAGGCCTCTTTCTCATCTAAGTCAAGAGCTTTTGCTAAAATCTGTTTAGCATCTCAGCAACATGCAAATCTCCATTGACAGATGCATATCCTATCCTCTATTCATGAGTGACATTCCCCAGAAATCCAACCCAGTTCTTCCACAATAGGCGTGAGGGTTTTAATACAGAATTCTAACCACCACAAACAAATATTTGTTATCATCTTTAACTCTAATGGTCATAAACAAAGGACAGTATTTCTGTCTCTTGCCTTTTTCAATTAAAAACAACTTCCCTCAAGCAAATATTACTTTTGATGAGAAATTAAATGATGTCATAAAGCCTTCAAATCTATAAGGGCATATCTCTCCACTGAACTGATATACAGCCATTTCAATGCCAATTGTGAAGATCATGTCATCACACGGAAAATGTGGGATTGGGTGAATGAGACCCACTGAGAAATGGCTTGCCAACTGAGCATCCTGCTGGAGTTTTCAAACCTTGTCGAAAGCAGCACCTTCAATTGACTCATATGCATGAGAAAGCTGGGCAAAGAATGAGAAAGACTGGAGGATACCTTTGGTTTATGACACACCTGAAGAATATTGAACATACCATGGCTAACCAGATGAACAAACAAATCTGCCCCAAAGAAATAGCCAGAATGCTCCTTAGAGGTGAGGATACTGAGACTGTGTGCCTGTTACCAAGAAAGAGCAATCCTTCAGAAGGACATCATGCTATGAGAAAGGGTTCTATAGAGACACAAAACCAGGATACTATAAATGTGTGTATGTGGGTGTGTGTATATATAGATATCATGAGAAATAAACAGTGTGTATATATAACATGAGAAATAAACAGTCAACTAATCTGAGAGCAGTACAAATGGCTCAGTGTAACTCACTTCTGTGAGACAGCTAATATACTGGCAGTCCTTCAAGTCTTGAGGGACCGTAGAGCCATTCAGGCTATCTGGTCACAGGCAGCAAACAGCAAGGCAGGTCACCCACAGTCAGTCAGATGACAGGGTCTGACAGTCCCCAGCTCAAGTGGTGTATACTTGGAGACAAAGCAGGTTTTGAAGGAACATCAAACTCCAGCGACACAGTCCATGGGTTAGTTGTCCCACAGATAGTGTAGTTTACAAATTGAGGCAGAGGACAAGCCAAGGCAGCTAGCTGCACACTGGTCCAATCATATAAAGAGCATGAGACAAGAAAGAAATTGTCAAGCCAGTGACCGCTCTGCCCTTCAGTTGATCCCACGTGTGTTCATTGGCCAGGGTGGCACAATAAACCTACCTATCACAACCCTGGAGAGACAGATGGACACAGTGGCTGCAACCGTGAGCTCAGACCTAACAGCGATAGTGAGGGTGCTGCAGAACGGGGCATTGCTTCTGCTGTTGGACAAAGGGTCGCTCTGAGTTATAAATCGGATCCAACGCAGGAGCACGAAGCATCAATCACATCTTGAGAAAGCATGACTGGGCCTTTAAGGAGAGGTTTCCTGGTCATCATCATCATAGGTTGCTGGGGATTTTATTTCTCATGATGATGCAGGTGGGGCATGAGGACGTCTCATGCCCACCTTGGTCCCTCCAAACACCCTCCCGCACTGCCTCACTCACAGTGACAGTGGTCTGATTGCTGCTAATGGATCTAATCCCCTCTTAATCCTCCATTTCTGTTGTCAGCTCTTTAAGTATCATGTGGGGGAAACTAGTTTTCACTGCCAATTCTTTTCTTCTCCAGTAAATGTGAATTAAGCGATTTGGGGGAAGGAAATGTTTGACAATGAACAGATTAAGTATAAAGGATTTAAAGATTTATTGGAGATGTTGAGTTTCAAGTGCAAGTAATTTGATTCTTCTCAAATGTAAGCGTGCAGAGGATGTGTCTAGTTCCCATAAAATAGCAGGCATTCCTTTTTTTTGTCAAATGCATTCTAAAACGAAGCCTTGTGCCCATCTACCAACTCCTTCACCCTTCAGGTGCTTCCTTATTTCCCCCAATCACTCCAAGGAGCCACCTCTACACAGGTGGCTTTGCCTAAACCCAAATCTAGAAGGTCTTCCTGTGGTAGCTTGGGCTGCACTGCACAGTGGTCTTGGGAGCTCTGATTACAACAAATGTTTGGTTCTGGCCCATGAATCTGCAGGTTCTTGGGTGGTGTCAACAGCCAAGCTCTGACGTTCACTCAATGGCTGCTTGAGGAGAGAGGACTGGAAATCAACTTCTGACACACCAGCCATTGAGAGCCCACGGAGCATAGTTCCACTTTGAAACACACGAGTCACCGTGACTTGGAGTTGGCTGGGTGGGAAGTTGGTTTGGCTTTCATTTTTAGAGTCTGCAGGTTGATCTCAGATTCATAGGCTCTGCTGAGTCTCTCATACTCAGTAAGGTCCAGTGGGGGGCAGGGGACCCATGTGCCTTCTCACCCAGGACCCAGGTTGACAGATAAGTTACCATCAGGGCCAGGCTTTGTGTTGAGAGCAGAGCAAATGCTTAGGCAGGACAGAGGAGACAAGGGATGCCCTCCAGTGCATCTGCCCACTCTCACTTCCAAGGACAAGTCAAAGCAAGTCACATGGCCACCTCCACAGGGATGGGGACAAAGACATGCCCTCCACCCTCAGGAAAACCACATTCAAGGTTGCTGCTGGTCCTTGCCATTGAATTGATTTTTCACTCACGTTAATCCCAACATGCCAAGCAGAACCTCTCCCTGGGGCTTTCAAGGCTGTGTCTGTTCACAAGAACATCACCAGGCTTGTCTTCTGAGGAATCTCTGCGGGTCTGAGCCACCAACCTTTCACCTAGTGATCAGCTGCTTCACTGAGCCGCCCAGCGTGGCAATTGGATTACTGGGAATACGTGATTCATTCTCCCCCGCCTGGATCCAGTTCATCGAGTTCTGCCATCTATTTCTTCAGAATTCCCAAACCTGTCCTCTTCTCCACGCCCATTCCCCACCATGACCACCCTCCCAGATTAAGCCACCTTCCCTCTCTGGGAAACTGCTGCCTCTGATTCTCCTCTCGCTGCTCTTCCAAAATCTCTTCTGCACGCAGCTGGCAGAATGATTTAAAAACCACGCAGCAAAATGTAGTCCTGGTCATAGCATTCCTCTGCTTTGGCCTTTCCACTGGCTGCGTTCCCATGGTGCTTAGGTGGGAGTCTCTGAAGGTCGCCACAAACCACAACCTACCGAGAGTCACTGGTGGTGGAGGTGGGTGCCTTCAAGTCAGTTCCGGCCCACACCAACCAGGTGTGCAACAGAACTGTCACCATCCTCACCATGCCTGCCATGTCTGACCCCATTGCTGCTGTGTCAACCCATCACATGAAGGGTCCTTATCCTCTTTCCTGACCTTGTATTTTACCAAGCAAAATGACCTTCTCCAGGGACTGGTCCCCTTTGATAACATCTCCAAAGTGCCGAGGATGAAACCTCACCATTCTTGCTTAGAAAAAAAAATTCTTTCTTAGGGGGAACTGACTACAATGATCAAGGTGTAACCCCCCTCTCTGGAGTCGGACAACACAGAAGTGGGTGAGGGGAGATGTCAGTCAGTGTAAGACATGACAAAACAATAGTAGTTTATAAATTATCAAAGGTCCAAGAGGGAGGGGGAACAGGGAGAGGGGGAAAAATGAGGAGCTGATACCAAGGGTTCAAGTAGAAAGCAGATGTTTTGAGAATGATGATGGCAACAAATATACAAATGCATTTGACACAATGGATATATGTATGGATTGCGAGAAGAGTTGTATGAGTCCCCAATAAAATGATTTACAAACCAACCAACCAATAAGTAAACAAACAAAATGATCCTTTCAGTTGAGAAACATTCTGACTACCCCCTTTTCCAAGACTGATTTTATCGGCTCTTTTGGTAACTGTGGCAGAGGTAATACTTTTCAGCAACACCATAATTCACATGCATCATTCCTTTTTTGGTCTTCTTTATTCATTGTTCCACATTCACACGCACATGGGGTGACTGGAAATACCAGGGCTTGGGCCAGGGGCACATGAGTGCTCACAGTGACGCTTTGGCTCTCCAGCACTGTGAAGAGGTCTGTGCAACGGTCACCTGATACAGCACAGTAATGCGATTTCTTGCCTGCCGCCGCCATGGTTGTGGAACCAAGTGAAATGCCCGACAGCTGTAATCTTTAATACGCTGATCATGACATTGCTTCTTCCCACGTGTGAGATTTTTGTTTTATTTACATTAAAGTGTGATCCTTATTGAAAGCTGAAGTCTTGGATCTTTATCAGCAAGTACTTCAAATCCTCTTTGCTTTCGGCAAGCAAAGTGGTGTCATTTCCATATGGCAGGTTGCTAATGAGCCTTTCTACAATGCTGACTCAGCACTCTTCTTTATATGGTACAGCTTCTTGGGGTATTTCCTCAGCATACAGATTCAATCGGTCAGGTTTAAGAATAAAATCTGGATGCACATTGTCCCCGATTCTAAGCCCTGCAGGCTTCCTTTGTTCTGGTCTGAGTACAGGTGCCACACAGCACAAGGAAGTGTTCTGGGATTCCTATTCTTTACCATGTTATCCATAGTTTGCGATGATCTGTGCATTCGAGTGTCTTTACATAGTAGTGAAACACAAGTAGACACCTTTCTGGTATTCTCTGCTTTCAGTCAAGATTCAGTTGATGCCAGCAGTGACATTTCCAGTTCCATGTCCTTTCATGAATCCAACTGGGACTTCTGGCAGCTTCCTGTCCATGTACTGCTATAATGATTTTTGATTTATGTCCAGCAGAATTTGACTTGCTTATGGTATTCATGCTATTGTTCAATGATTTCCGAATTCTGTGGGGTCACCTTTCTTTGGAAAGGGCACAGATATGAATCTCTTTCAATCAATTGGCCAGGTACCTGTCTTGCAAATTTCTTGCCACAGGTTAAGGAATGCTTCCAGGCCAGCATCAGTTTTCTTTCTTTCTTTTTAAATAACATTTCATTTGCTATTCTGCAAATTCCTGAAGCCTCGTTTTTCTCTAATTCCTTCAGTGTAGCTTGAATTTCTTCCTTCAGTATCATCAGTTTTTGGTCACGTGCCACTTTTTGAAATGGTTGCATGTTGAGTGCTTCCTCTGCAGGATATGTGGAGGAGGACCCCAAGCCATGTAGTCCCACCTCTGAGAACTGCTGGGTGGACCTTCAACCTTTCGCCGAATGCACCAACTCTGCTCCCTCTCCATGCCCCTGCACCCTGCCTGGTATCGAAGGTATGGGAGTCTCAGTTTCCCCCGTGATGCTCATGCCCTGATTCATGCAGCATCCTTGCAGAACCATGCCTACACAGAAGCACAGGGCCACATGGGTGTATGACAACAGTGCTAGACATGTGTGTCAAGGAGCAAGCTTCAGGGCTCTTTTCCCCCCTACTCCCCAGATCACTCCTGTGGTTATTTCTTCTTTCTGCAGGCATCGGCAGCTTCCAAACGCCTTGCAACTTGCAGAGGCCAACCTTGCCCCAGAGTGGCCAGGGCACAAGCTCCCATAGACCCTCATTTATTCATCCAAAGGCTTCAGTGAGATAAGACCCATGTGCACATGCAAAAACACATATGCCAATTCATCTGTGCCTCTGCGTTGGCATGAATAAGGCCCATGTGGACATTCACATTTGTGTGTGTCAACTCAACTATGTCTCTATGTTTGTGTATGAGATCTACATGTACATGATGCATGAACTCATGCAGTTATCTATTTCTGTTTAACTAAGACCATGTCTGTATGCACATATACATATGTGAACCTATGCACTTAACCTTGTCTGTGTGTGTAAGACCTGTGTGTACAGGCCCATGTTGTATGAAGTCATCAATATGTCTTTGTCTGTGTGTATAAACTCTATGCTTGGATGCATATATGCAAATGAACTCACGTGTCTCTGTGCATACAAGACATGTATATGCACATGTATATGCACATATGAAAAGTATAAACCCATGCTCTTATCTATGTCTGTGTGTATAAGACTCATCATGTGCATGCATATTGTGTTAGTCTGTGTAGACTAGAGAAATAAATTCATAGACACTCATATATGTATAAGAAAGAGCTTTATATAAAAAGTAATTATACTTTATGAAAAACCTTATTCCAGTCCCAGATCAAGTCCGTAAGTCTGATTTAGCCCATATATCTGATACCAATCTAGAAAGTTCTCTTCAGACTCACATACCACATGCAATGATGCTGAATGTAGGAAGATCACAGGACAGGGGTGGGAAGTCTTGGAGATCCAGTGGTGTTGTAAGCATCGCAGTGCTGGCAGGAGTCTTTACATGGCTTCTCTGCTCAGGACACTAGAGTTGCTCCATGTATCTTGTCAGCTGCAGTGTCTCCCAGGGAGTTAGCCAGTGTACCTCCTCCAGAGAGCTATTTATCTCCTTAATGCCTCTAAATGAGGTCATCAAGCTATGACCTGATTGACAGGCTATACTCCATCCCTTCAGTCTTAATCCATTCTTTTTTTTTTAACTTTTTGTTTTTGTTTTGGCATCACTACTCTCTGGTGGTGGGAGTAGGAGGCCCAGCCTTGCTGCTGGACTTGAACCTTCAACCCAGTGGGCCGCAGTCCTGTGCACAACCACTACACCACTGGGGCTCAGCCCTCAGTCTTAATCCTTTCAAACTGACAACCGATTATGTAACTATCATACACATATACATGTATGAACTTATACATGTGTCTATGTCCTCATGTAGAAGATTCATGTGTACATCCACATCCATGCATGTTCCCATGGAATGATTTATGTCTGTTTTATGAAAGCAATGTGCACATGCATATGTATAAACTCATACATGTCTTTATGTCTATGTGTAAGTAGTGTCTGAGAATTCTGAAGTACTTCTTTTGTTCATACTCTTGAATGAAGGAATGTGTGAAGCTGACTGTGCTCATAGCAGTCAAGGAGGCTCAGACTGGAGGAGAGAGTCTCTCTTTCAGGGGTAAAACTCCCAGGTTCAGCTGGTTAATGGTTTCTTGGGATCTCTCCAGCTCGAATGTGCATAATTATTCTTTGAACCTGTGATAATCACACCTGCTTGTTTGTAAATGTTGATATTGCAAGGTGACGGGTAGAGGAAAATGCCTATAATTTCTATAAATACTCATTGGGTGTTTACTTAATCACAAAATCATATGCATTTTGAAGAGTCCCAGGTCTACAACTTCTCAGTCACCTCTGTAACATGGTGCCCGAGCCCCGCCACAGCTTACCTTATCTGAGTTCACTCACCTGAGTTAAATAAGCATCTTCAGAGGAGGCTGAGGGGTTGAATGATGGGTAACATCGCTGAGAAGAACTGCCAGTGGAGCAGAGTCCAAGGAGGCTGGCAGTACATTCCTCTGTGCTCTGGAAGAGCAGCCAGGCAAGGACGGGAGCGGGAGCTGTGCATTGCAGTGGGTGGGTCAGTGGAGGGACAGCTTTGTATATCCACAGGGAGTGACTCCATCCTGGCCTGGGAGTCTACCCAGGGCTCCTTTGCCATTTTGTCTTTCAAGAGAAGACATGATTTCTCCACAAGGTTGGTTGCCTTTCCATGACCATCAGTAAGCTACAAGGGCAACCTTTGGACAGAAGGTACACCTGGAACTTCTTTTGTATAACTCTGAGGGAACTTTCTCTTTCTCTCTCTCATATTTGATCTTGGTCTAAATTAAGTGTTGTACCTGAGATGAGATGTTCAATTACATTCAAATCATCTTTAAAGAATAAATACATGGACAGAGAAGCAATATGTTACATAAATGGCTGGCATTCATCATAGTGGAAGTTTGGGAAGGTGTTTTGAGATAGTTAAGGTTTATTGTGCCAACCTGGCCAGTAACCACATGTGGGATTAACTGAAGGGCAGAGAGATAAATGACTCAGTGGGCCTCACCTTTCTAGTTCTCAGGTCTCTTGCTCTCTGATGGACCAGGGTGCAGCTGCATTAGTCAATTCCTTGCTTCAGCTGGCAAGGCTCACTTCCTGCAAGACATCCCTGAGGAGAAGCTACATGGACCTACCCCGATGCAGCCCTGGGCGCTGGAGCAGCTGTGTGAAGACCCCTGCCAGTGCTGAGATGCCGACACACTCACTGATTAAGCTTTCCTCCTGCAGTCGGCATCATTGTATGTGCTTTGTGAGATTGAGGATGACTTTGTAGATTGTTGTTGGACATATGGGCTAATGTTGGACTTATCGACTTGGACAGCACTGAGTTGGGATGCTTTCTGAATGCACATTTACCCTTTATATAAAACTCTCTCTCATACATATATGAGTTTCTGTGGATTTGTTTCCCTAGTTTACCCAGACTAGCACGTTTCAATATTCTCCAAGCTTCTTCTATAGAGAGAGGGAGCTTCCCTTGCCTTCCCTTGAATCTGGACTCGGGGACTGCTGGGAAAGAGGATTCAGTGGGAATGGCTTCCCGGTTTCTGGGCCCATGCTGTACTATAATTTTAGGTTCTACTTTTTCTGTCTCTTAGGAGTCATCATTATGTGAGGAAGTACAGGCCACATTATGGAAAGTCTCACTACAGGGGGACCCAACCGCTGTCACCAACCTTCCAGTCTGGGACGTGGATCCAGCTCTGTCACGGATGCCCAGGGAACAGAGAAAAGCCTCCTTGCTACGTAGCGATACATAACTGGGCCAGGTTCGTGCATAGGTATTATGGTGCTGCAAAGGACTCAGGGCTGGGTTACTGAAGGCACAGTTGGCAGGTGGAACAGCCCCAGAGGTGTCTGGGGACAGGTTGCCCAACTACCTCTGAAAGGTCACTGATAGGAAGCCCAAGGGAGCTGGGTTCTCCTCCAACACGCATGCTGTGGCCACGAGGCGGAGTTGGCACCACAGCTGCTGGTACCTGGTTACTGTGACACAGACGGATGGGAGCTCCTTTCAGACCCTCTGCTCCTAGAATGAAACTACACAGCCTGGTTGAACGGTTAGTCGACTGCAGTGTCCCACAGGTTTCTGTGCCTGGTTTCTGGAAGTGGATCACTGGATGCACTTTTTTTCTGAGGCGCTTCTGTCTGAACTTAGATCTCTGTTCTTTCGGTGAGCAGCCAAGCCGGCCAGCCATGTGCCCCAGGTGGGGACTCTGCCTCTTGGTCTTGGTACAAAACAAAGCAAAAGCCCCCACCCCTTGCTGTTGAGTGAATTCCCACTGACGGTGAGTGTGGGACAGAGCCCAGCTGCCTCCTCGTATCCCTGAGACAGTCAGTGCTTTCTGAGGCAGAATGACTCATCTTTCTTCTGTGAGCTGGCTGATGGATTTGAATCCCTGACCTTCCTGTTGGCAGTCCAACACTGAACTCACTGTGACCCTTGACCCCTTATGATGTGGTTAGTTATGGCTGGGTGCCATCGGGGCAGTTCTGACTTCTAGTGGCACCACACTCAACAGGAGAAACACCACCCGGTTCGATCGCCATTCTCATAACTGCCAGGTGTGAGCCCAGGGGTGCAGACACGTGTCAATTCATCCTGTGGAAGGTCCCCTTGAGTAAGCACAGTGTCCTCCTCTGTGACTTTGGTCGCTGGAGACAATGTAAGGTTAAATCTTCAGTCTCCTCATCTGTTAAAAAAAATAGTATCTACCTACAGTTAGCCACTGAGATGAGGTGAAATGTGAAGCCTGGACCCTGGCACAGAAGAGTCCTCACCAAGGTTGGTTTCCTTCCCCAGCTCCAGCCTCCAGGGTTGACCAACCCTTGAAGTTTTGCTCTATTTTGTTTCCAGAAAAGACTAGAGTCAGCAAAACCCTGGAGAAAGCCTACATCCCAGAGGACAGGACGGAGGCACTGATGTGAGGGCCTGGCAGAGAGGCAACTGGTCTCACAACTTATTTTGGTCATGGCTCCCAAGGGACATCTTTAAACCAAGGGGTGACCAGCATTCATTTTCCAGTGGCCTGGAGACAGAATGACAAACTGTACTTTCTTGAGAAGGACAGCCTCACCACACATCAAAGGCTGTAAGTCACTTGTTTCTAGACCTTCTTTCTTGATTTTGAGGGCATTTTATCAGAAGTACGCTGACCTGTGAGGACACAAAACAGACAGCATCTCCCTTACTCCACTCCACCCAAAGCCAGTGGTTCATTGTATGCCAGCCATTGGATTGTTTGCATTGTCAAGACTGTGAACCAGACCTCATGGCTTTGACCTTGGTGAGGACACAGGTGAGTCAACGGCTGTGTGTGGCCCAGCGAGTGTGTCAGGAAGAGCGGACATGCAGGATTAGCGGACCTGAGCTTGAGAAGGAGAAGCTGGGTGGGGCGAACAGTTCACCTGCTTGGCTGCTAACCGAAAGGATGGTGGTTTAAAGACACCCAGAGGTGCCTCAGAAGAGAAGGTGACTTATTACAAAACCAGCCACCAGAACCCAGTGGAGGAGAGTTGCTGTTGTTGTTGTTGTCCTTGTTCTCTCTTAACACACGCACACACACACACACACACACACACACACACGAGTCCCTAGGATGCCCTCCCTCCTGAGGTTAATGATGACCACTCATCACCAGCAGGAGTCAGTCTTACTGTCCCGGTGGCAGGATAATTGGCCTGTTTTGGGTCAGTGCATCTGAGCAGAATTTGGCTTGTCCTGGATTTACCTTGCTGGAGCAGTGAAGTATGGAATACGCATTCCAGTTCTTTAACCACCTCCAGCAAGGGCACTTTCACAAATGCCATGCCTTTGTGATTCCTTCTGCCACAGCAAAGATTCTTGAGTAGGTGCCAGTCATGGGTTCCAAGGCTCTGTCTGGTCTTACAAGGAGTGCCCACTCTCCTGCGGGCTGCTGTGTGTCCTGAAGCATGGAGCGTGAGGCAAGAAGGGATTTGTCTCTTCTGGGAGGTGTTTTTAGGTCAATTTAGTTCCATTTCATCGGGGTCCATTGTGCAACAGAAGGAGATGTCATCTGGTCTCATGCCAGCATGATCACCATTGCTCTCTTTGGGCCCATTGCTGCAGCCCCAGTGTTAGTCCCTCTCATGAAGGGTCTGATCCTGTACGTTACCAACCATGACATCCTTCCTTGGAAATGAGTCCTTCCTAGTACCACCCAAAGCACACGAGATAAATTCCCCTCATCCTAGTTCTAAGAAGCATCCTGACTGTTCTTCTGTCTGTCTCAGGTATGGTCAATACCCTGTACCAACCCCATAGTACAAAGGCATCCATTCTTCTTTGCCCTCATTTTCCCTTGTCTCACGACTGTGAGATGATTGAAAATGCAATGGGTCAGGTCAGGCACACCCCTCAGTTCTCAACGGTCCATCTTTGTGCTTTACCGCATTCCAGAAGTCTTTGACAATGAAAGCGTCCAGTGTAATCGGCCCTTTGATTTCTTGACCGCTGCTTCTAGAAAGTGTGAATTGTGGGTCTGAGTGAAGGGACATCCTTGGCAACGTCAGTCTCTTCTCTGTTGATCATGATGTTGCTCCCAGGTCCAGGGGTGAGGATTTCTGTCTCCTGCATGTTCAAATGTCCATCCATTGAGAAGGCTGCCTGAGTTCAGGTGATCTTTGTGGGCACCATGAGCCCAAATCTCTGCCGTAGACTTGTAGTGACCCCTGTGGGTTTGGGACCCTGTAGCTGTTCACAGGAGGAGACAGCTTGGTCTTTCTCCCTGGAGCTGCTCGGGGGTTCCAACTGCTGACTACGGGCATCGCAGACCCACGTGTAACCCCTGCACCACCAGGCTCCCAGTGGGGGCTTCTATCTGCTGCTCAAAAGAAAGTTCCTCACAGGCACTCATTCCTCTCCAATCCTTTCTCTCCACCTGGTTTCTTTTGTCCTCACATACAAAAGGAATGGAGTGTGGGTGGGGAGAGGGTCACCGAGCCTTCTGCCCACCTCAGCAGAAGGTGTGCGCTCAGGGAGCCAAGGGAGAAGAGACCTAATAGAAGGTGATGGAGCCGTTTCCTTGTCTATTCCAATGGCAGGAGTTTGGATGTTCATCCCGCTCTTTGGTTCCCCCCCCCCCCCCCCCCCCACCGGCACGGGTGACAAATAGCGTCTGGAAAGTTTAGTCAGGAGACAAATGGCCTTGACTTTCCTTGTGCTTAATCTTCTCCCACTCGTCTCTCTCGGGCTTCAGATGTTCCCTCTGACCCTGCCCAATGGAAGAAGCACACAAGCGCACTTGCTCCGAGGAGGCAGTGTGTCTGCACCTTAAGAGTTTATTACATTAGCATGTGGGGAGTGAGCTCATCCATGCAGGGATTGCCATGGCTGCTTTTAAAGAAGTGAACTTGGACACGAGTTCTACCTGTCAGGAAGTCAGTGCTTGCCTCCCTAGCTCAGCCAAGGCCAGGCTCTCTATCCAAGAAGCCTCCCAGAGGGAGCGCTGTCTTTCAAAGACAGGAGCCAGCAGACAAATGGAATCCCCTGACTCTGGTCCCCGTGTGTTGGCCCCTTCCCTCGAAGGGGTTGGACGTCATGGATTTCATTAGTGTGATGCATTAAGGCCAGCGGGACAAAAATCCAATTTGCTTCTGCCTCGGTGACTCTGTGTTTTAATCAAATGGATAAGAGACCATCATTGACTGATGCTCCGACTGATTAAGATTCCAGAGAGGGCACAGAAATGGGATGGTGACTGAGCCGGAGAAGGCCATGACTCCGGGCAGCTCAGCCTTTCATCAAGACCTGCTTACCGAGAGGCAGTCTGCGCATGTGCGCACAAGAGTCGGTGGTTCTGTCATGAGTGACAAAGTGGCACCGAACAGACCCAAATTAAAATACAGGTGGAATGATCTAGAAGCTCACTGGGATTCCAGAGAGAAGTCCTGCGAATTGCTGCTCAGAGCCCATTCAGTAGCCTGACTTGGGAGTTTGGATTTTGCCCAGGTCTGTGGAGAGTGACCCCCAGCCAATGCAGCTGGGTCATCTGCCATCTCTGAGTTGGTCTTAGGTGTTTTTGACTCCGTTGGTCAAGAGATTGGGTGGCCACACAACAGTGCACTTCTTGTTTCCCAAGAAGGCGCTGAAGTGTCTGTGGGACACCAGGTGTTCATTTCCCCCATTCAGGATATTGTCCAGTCCAAGTTGACCCACCTTCAAAACATTGGGGCCATTGCATGTTGCCCTGTTTGCCGAGGCCGAGCCAGGTGGAACCTGCACTCCCAAGTCTTCCTCATCAACCAGCCTTCTGGGACTGATGGACCAGCGAGCGAATCAGGTGCACTTCTCCTTCAGTGCTCCAAGAAGAAGGTCTCCTTTTCGGGGTCCTCTGCATCTTGACCTTAAAATCACAGCAGCAGCTTTGAAGGATACAGGCACCCCATTGTTATGGGGTCATCAGAGCCCTTGCAAGGAGACAGCAAGTATATGTATCCAAGTAGCCGGGGGCTGCAAAGGGGCACTCCTGTGGGAGTGCCGCTATTATTGCTAGGACGATTTCTGTCCCTCTTATTAGAGTGACTGCTACCACTGGGACACTGCTGCAAGATTGGCTTGTCTGTGTGACAGGCAGAGGCCAGTGGACACTGCTCTCATTGCCGAGCGTCCCTTCCAGACTGGTACCCAGCTTCGAAGCACAGTTCTGGATCCCAGGAGGCTATAGCCTTCTCCTGGGAGGAGTGAGAGACCTGCAAAAGGCCAAGGAAGCATTCACGAGGTGGGTCCTTTGTTCATTCACCCGCCCCTTTGTTCATCTCCTTCCTTTTCTTCCTTCCTTCCATTCACCTGTCATTTTAGGTGGTGTCTTTAGCTGAGTTGGGCACAGTTCTGCCTCCCAGTCTCTGCCCTCTGTAAGGAGAGTGCTGAATGAGCCTAGGAAGTACAATGCTGGGATCATCACAGTTGATTTTCATACTGGTCAATCATTTGTTTGTATTATTGATTAATTCTATCTCGAATGAGCCACATTGCTAATTCATTAACTAAACTGACTGTGACCATTGTCCCGAGGGCAGTGCTGGTATCTGGTGGCGTCCATTCTCCGGAGAGCACTTGTGGACATGGTGGACCTCCTATTGTTTGCAGTCTCCAGTCTCTAACCAGTCTTCTGCCGCTGCTGAATCCTCGGCCGATGTTGTATCTTTCTAAGAGCTTTGAACATAGCCCTCAACTTCTGAGGAAACACATCTGTTTTTACTTCTTATTCTGCAGTGGTGGATCAGCAAACATTTAAAGAAGATAGGGCAAAGCCCAAGATGGCCAGCAAGTGCTTAAGGCAAAAGTCTATCAGAAAAGGACAGGTCAAATGTTGTCTACTGTAGTGCGAGAATGATGGAGGAGTGCCAGGCTGCACCCTGCTGCAGGTGGAAGGCTGTGACCCCCTTTGGACAAGTGAAGCCATTCTGGCAAACCCAGCACTGACAAGTTTCACCGAATGTAAAAAGAAGAGGAAGACCCTTGAGGAGATGGATGGACCAGTGTTGCAACTATGGGCTCAAACACGGTAACAGTCATGATGATGGTGCAGGACCAGGCAGATGTGAAGGTGCCCAAGCACAGCAAGAACCCTGGTGGGGCAGTGCTGATGTGTTGACCTTCTAACAGCCAAGACCAGCAGTTCAAAACCATCAGCTGCTCCACAGGAGAAAGAGGAGGCTTCCTATTTCCTAAAGAGTTAGTCTTGGAAACCCACAGGGACTTCTACCCTCTGATTGGGTCGCTGTGAAGTCAGAATCGACTCCAGGGAAGTGAATTTGAGTAACAACAACAGCACCCTACTCACTCTTTTATTTTTAAAGTCAAGATGGCTTGTGTGTCATAGAGACCCTGCTGAGCTTCCAGCCTTTCTTGAGGAGGCAACCACTGTGGTGAGTAGACTGAATACTCAGTCGATGGAGAAGACCACAGATGACTCAGCTGCCCCCTGAACATGTCACTGTTTCTTTGGGGGTGCCCTGGTGGTGTTTCTGGGCAGGCATTGGATTTCTCACTGCAGAGTCAACAGTTCAAACCCACTGGCAGCTCTGTGGGAGAAAGATGAGATGGTCTGTTCCACTCAAGACAGATCGCTTCAACACCCCCCATGGGGCCTCTGTGAGTCAGAACAGACCACCAGGGTGGGGCTGAGGGCTGGGTTTGGGCTTTTGGTTCTTCAGCGACCTGCATGTGTCTCTGTTGGCTCTGCTGTCTTCCCATGAAGCGTTTACAAACAATGCAGGTGTTTCTTATGGATGGAAATGTGTCCACCACAAGTATGTGTGGGCCCCCCGTAGCTGTAGAAAGGGTGCCCGGTGGCACCATCGTCCAAGGGCTTGACAGCTGACCAGGAGTTGGGCAGTTTGACCCCACCCAGCTTGCTGTCTGCTTCTGTGAAAATGCACAAGCCTCGGGGTCATCTGTGGCATCTCCATTCTCCAAACTCTTCATGAGTTTGAATCTACCCAAAGGCCACATTTTGGTGTGTGTGTTTGTATCCTATTCTTGGAGGTCATCCTCTTTGGGAGCAGGGGCTTCCTTCTGTGACTGTTGTGAGATGACACCAGTGTAGGGGGGGCCCACAAGGAGTCACTTCTGGGCTGTGTTGTGGTCAGGAGCTGTTGAGTGGACTCCAACCCATTGAGGTCCCATTTACCACAGGAGGCCACCCTGCTCGGTCCTGTGCCCTTCTCACAGCAGTCACTGTGGCTGAGCTTATTGCTGTGGCCATCGAGTCGAGTCATGCCTCTGAGGGTAGTGGCGATCATGTGCTTATGTCAATTTCATGATTGAGATGTAGGGGTGGAGTCTAGCCTGTTAATCTGGAGATAGCCATTGAGTAGCCAATGAGGCCTCTGTGTGGGCATGGCTTTCTCCTGAGACTTCTGTGATATTTTCCTCATGAAGATGAGAAGCTATCTTCCCCAGTTGTTGGGAGTTAGTCTCAGAGACGATGAATCATGGACAAGACAAGATGGCAGCATCTGAAGAGCCAGAGGAGAAGCCATACAGCTTTACCCTGATGGAGCCAGATCTCTGAAGCTGGAGAGGCCACATAGGAACCCCTGCCAGTGATGAGTTGCTTCTGCCACCACTGGATGCTATTGATGAACCCTGAGCCCTAGAAGTGAAGAACCATGGGGAGACCCCTGCCAGTGCTGGGACTCTGCACCCACTGGCCTGTGACTTTGTGAGTCGGAAGGAGACATTATAGACTGGTATCGGGCATCTGGGCTAATATCGGACTTATGACTTGGAACTGGACTGGGTTGGGATGCTTTCTCAGTGTTCCATTCCTTTTGTACATAAACCATTCCCTTATATCCATATGTGTGTCCATAAATGTGTTCCTCTAGTTTACCCTGACTAATACAGGTCTTCTTATCCTCTGCTGTCCCTCTACTTTACCATGCATGATGTCCTTCTCTAGAGTCCATCTCTTCTGCCAAAATGTCCCACATCTGTAAGACAAAGTCTTTCCATCCTTGCCCCCAAGAAGCACTCTGGATGTATTAGTCTGAATAGACCAGAGGAACAAATTCGCAGACACTCCTATGTGTATAAGAGCTTTATATAAAGAGTAATTGTAGAGTAAGAAAACATCCCAGTCCAGTCCAGATCGAGTCTATGAATCCGATATTAGCCCCTATGTCCTATGTAAGTCTGTAAATTCTTCTTCAGAGTCTCAGAACACATGCAATGGCACTGAATGCGGGAAGATCACAGGCCAGTGAGTGGAAAGCCTTGTGGATCCAGTTGCAGTGGGAGCATCTCAGTGCTGGCAGGAGTCTCCTTATGTCAACTTCAACTCCAGGGCTCTGGTTCCATCAGGGTATCTCCTTGTGTCTTGTCAGCAGGAAGAAGAGATAGAGATAGATAGATGATAGATAGATAGATAGATAGATAGATAGATAGATAGATAGATAGATAGAGACTGGCCTCCAGTGAGCGGATTATCTCCTCAGTGTCTCCAAATGAGGTCATCAAGCTGTGATCGGATTAACAGGCTAAACTCCACCCCATCCACTCCTAATAGTCTCAAGTTGACACCAGATTATGTAACTACCACATTGGGTATCCTTCTTCCAAGGCAGATTGGTTTGTTCTTTTAGCAGTCCACAGTACTTCCAATATTCTTTTCCAGAACCACAGTTCAAACTCGTGGAGTCTGCTTTGGTCAGCGTGATGAAGAGACCACAAAAGTCACCTTCAATCTGAGGTGCAGCTTGAGTCAGACAGCAGGTGAGGACCATCTGCAAGACAAGAACCACCACAGAACAAACTGGGGCTGCTAGAGAGGAAGAGGTGGACACAGGGACACCCTGACATGGACGTCTAGCCTCCAGAACTGTGAGACACTAAATTAAGTCCCTTAAAGTCCCTTACTTGAGTGTTCTGGGTAGAGTAGCACTCCAGAACTAGGACAGCAGAGTGGGCAGTGCCTGTGCCTGAGAAACATTCCTTTTCCTGTGTTTGATGCCACTTTCTGTCAAATCGTGTTGCTCTCAAAAAAGTGTTGTCAATCCTGATGCTTGTTTGCAGACCTGTGGCTGTGGTCCCCGTGTGGGAATAGGCTCTGTTTGCTATGCTAATGAAGCAGTATTGGGAGAGGGTGTGTCTTCAGTCAATCTCTTTTGAACTCTAAGAAGGCAGCTTCAGCAAGCATAGGAAGAAGATGAAGACATAGGATTCAAAAAGAACCAAGGGAGGGAAGTGGAAAAGGCAGAAGGGCCTTCCCCCCACGGGGGTGCGGGTGGAGTGGGGATGGGGAGGGAAGCGTGTACTGGCGCTCCTTGCCCTAGATCCACACCCTGAGTCTGGAAGTGGCTGGGCCTCCTGAGTTCAGCGTATCAATTTCTGCTCCTCAAAGTCACCTCCCCTGGGCCTCTATCACAGCAGACCCAGGAAGTTAAGAGGGTGGCCCCACAGAGTGAAGCCATTTGGCATTGGAAAATAATTCCCAGCATTAGCTCTGGGGAGCAGAGAGCACAGATGCCAGGGCTTCCTATTTCTTCTTCTTGACCCTGTGCCACTGCCGAGCCCTTCTTGGAGCAGCATCACGAGGTCTGAATGAAGCTGTGAAAATAGTTCCCAAGATTTGCTTTTCTAACTCTGCTTCTATCCTACTGATTGCATTGTAACCAGTGTTTGCCAAGGTCCCCAAGGACAGACATTGTTCATAAACTATAGACATTGCACAGCCATGGGAGAAATCAGCTTGTTAAATGGGCCATGTCTCTCCCCACCTCCCCCTCAAGCAGTCGAGAACCTAGAAAACACTCTGTTGTGTTAAAAAAATACAAAATAAACTGGGAGAAAAAGAAAATGAGTTTAGGGGAGCACCCAGATGCTGTAAAAATGCAATCGACGACATCTGTGAATCTCTCTGGTGTCGTGTGTTGGTCCCTTGTGGGGTACTCTCCAAAGACGCATGAATTGGAAAAAACAGCACAGTTAGCACGGGCATGCACACGTAGGTCACCTGGAGGGATGGAGGTCCTGAAGGTCATCAATAGCTATTGATAATCAGAATCATTCTCTGACATGTTGTTTATTCCAGGGCCACAGGCCATTCAAGAGAAAATTTTATTCCCAAGTGGGATGACAAACTTATTCCCTCCACTCCCAAATCCTTTTATTAGGAGCTAATCCAGACAACATACCATTTCATTGTCCAATTACATCAAGCAGTATTGTACAATTCCTACTCAAATCGGGTTCAAAACATTTTCTTCCTTCTTGAATTCCTTGATATCAGCTCCCCTTTATCTCCTCTCCATTCCGTACCATACCCAATCAGGTGAAGGTTTACAGAACAGCCCATCCATTTTACATTCAACTATTCTTGCACATTTTGCTTCAAGTCATCCATCGACATCTTCTCAGTGTATCTTGCTCATCCCACATCCCCCCCCTCTGTTTCTTGTTTCTATTCCTACTTGCTTTCTAAACTCTGAACCTTGTTCTTAAACGTTCAATATTCTAACACTAGGGTGAATTCCATTCTTGACCTGAATGGTTGTTTCATAATGCTGTCGCATACCCAAAAGAGTCTAGTGTAGTGTGAATGTGAGTTTTATGTACTCGGGGAAGCAAACATGAAAGCCGTGGGATCCTCTGTCTTGTGGTGTTGCATTATTGCATTGGACCGGAACAGATCCTGCTAAATCACCAAGGTCTGCCTCGAGGGATTAAGATTTACATCATGAATTTGCATGGGTCGTGTGAGTGTGTATGTGTGTGTGTGTGTGTGTGTGTGACAATTCACTCCAACACACCAACTCATGCTTCAGAGGCACCCTACTGCGGGGGTGACCTCCTTATACAGCAGCTGCTTCCTTTTCTGCAGCGAAAACGCGATCATCTTCCCTTTACTTGCTCCCACCTGGGAAATCCTGATGTGTGCTGGTGCTTTGCTCAGTGTGTGTCCCCTGCCTGGAAGCTCCTTCCTTTCACACACCAGGCTGGGGTGGAGCCTCAAAGACCTATACCTGTCCCAGTGATGGGCACATCACCCTGAAAGCTTTCACTGGGCGATCCAAGCTCCTTGAGGACCTACACTGCACTTCTGAGGATCCCCACACCCAGAGTGATAGTTCTGATCTTCTGTAGGTCCTTCACGAGGGCCATGAATTCCTTAGGCTCTCATGAGAAGCAGTACCATTGTCATTTTTCTTTCCCTTACAAGTTGGTGTGGATAGTGGCCATAGAATTGGTTTCAACAAAGGGTCACCCCTCGGACAGCACAGCAAAATGCTGCCCACTTCCGAAGCATCTTTACAACCACTGAGTCCATTCCAGTAGTTTTTGTAGTGCCTTCCAATCTAAGAGGCTTCTCTTCCAGCACGCTATTGGATAATTCATCTTTTGTTGTTATCTGCTTTTTCAAGAGTAGAACCCTAGGCTGGCTGTTCTTCATAGTCTGTCTGGAAGCACCACTGAAGCCTGTGCACCATGGGTGACCCACTCCATTGTTCTTTGAAATACTGGTGACATAGCTTCGAGCATCACAGCATCATAGAACCCACTAAAGGATGATAGACGGATGTAAGCATGGTGGAAGGGTAAAAAGCAATATGGGACAGAACTATAGAACATCAGAGCCAAAGGAAAGGGTCCCTCCTCACCTTCAGGATCAAAACTTCATGTGCTTGATGAGTGTCTTAGGATTTCCACTGAGGTGGCTGAAGGGTGCCTTACCAAGGAGGACACAGATGCATGTCACTGGCTGTTGTCGCTGCTGTCAGGTATTGTTGAGTTGGTTCCAGCTCATAGCAACGGTGTGTGCAGCAGACTGAAGCACAATCAGGTCCCGAGCCATCCTCACGATGGCACTCATGCTGGACTCCATTGTTTCACTCCATCTTGTCAAAGGCCTTCCTTTCCTCTGTCCCTCTGCGAGGACGCGGTAACATGTCCAAAGCATGTGAAGTCCCGTCACCCTTGCTTCTCGGGAGCATTCTGGCTATTCTTCCTCCAAAGCAGATCTGTTTGTACTTCTGACAGACCACGACACTTCCAATACTCTCTGTCAGCACCACGATTCAAAGGCATCCGTTCTTCCTTGTCTTCCCTATTTAGTGTCCAGCTCTCACATGCTGATGCTGAAGATAGCCTAGCTTCAGTCAGGTGCACCTTCCTCCTCAAAGTGGCATCCTTGCTCTTTAATGCGCAGAGCTCTGGGCAGCAGATTGACCCAGTGCCATGTGTTGCTAGAGCTCTTGATTGCTGCTACCATGAACATTGTCGATGGATACGACCAAGATGAAATCCTTGATAATTTTAATATTTTCTCCATTTATTATGATGCTGCCTATTGATCCTGTTGTGGGGATTTTCTTAATATTGAAAGGGAGGAGGATTTGAAGCACTTGATGAAGATCAAAGTTGCAGCCTTCAGTAGGGATTAGGATTCAATGTACCACTGGTTAGGGAAGAAGAAATGGTCAATTTGGAGACCACTGGGGAGATGATAGACACAATTGTAAATGTCTTCTGCATTGTCTCAAGGTTCTTCTGAGCGGAGGTCCAGTGGATGAACCCCGGGTAAGTGTGCTGTCATCTAAAGAAGGCTGATGTTACCATCTGAAGTCCCGGTTCAAATGCCTGTCCTTGGATATTTGAACGGGGAATAAAAGCAGTGTAAGATGACACCAGCTCAGCCACTGACTTCCAGAGTATTCGGGTATCCTAATCATCTGGTGTGCACCAATATCTTCAGCCTCTCAGATTTCTGCCATTCCAGCTGTAGTATTTGCTGTCTCTAGGCGGGGACCTGGGTAACTTTGAATCTGAAGAAAAAGGCTATGCCCAACAATCCTACTCTTGTGTCCTCTTGGGACATATGTGTTCCGTAGTATTGAATCAAAATCACTGTTACATGCCTTTTACTACTGAACACTCATGGTAGCAACAGAAAGTTCAAAACCAGATGTAGCCTGGTTATAAAAGGGTTTGAATAGAGCTCAATTGGGAAGCTTCTTGTGTAGTAACCAAACCTTCCGCTACAGATGTACTTTCTTCCTCATGACCTTTCTTTATCCACCCTCTGGGAGACCCATTTTTTTGGAGGTGTGAGAAGAGCCTGGTGCTTCACAAGGAGGATGTGCCTGGTTGGATGTCTCCTCAGCAGAAGGGTAGAGCACTACAGGGTAAGGGCCAGGAAGCTGGCTGAATGCTCACCTGGTTCTTTCCCCCCATGAATCCCCTTTCCTTCAGAGTGCCCGAGGTGTTGGCAGGTAGTGATTGACTGCTTCTCAAAGGACTTTCCTCCCCCTCTTTCTGGTTTTATATTGTGAATTGGGTGAAAGTTTACAGAGCAAATCAGTCTTCCATTGTGGTAGTTACATAATTTGTTGTCAATTTGGGACTTGAGAGGATTAAGAGTAAAGGGGTGGGGTCTAGTCTGTCGAACGGATCATAGCCAATGAAACCTCTGTGTGGGCATGGCCTTTTCCTGAGAATTCTGGGAACTCCTGTTTTTCCTCCCTGGAGGCAGGAAACACACTCTCTCAGTTCACTCCTTCGGAGATGCTCTATTGACAAGACATGTGGCACTATGTTGACAGACCCCATGCCCTGGGAACCAGAGAAGTCACGTAGAGACCCCTGCCAGTGCTGAGATGTTTACAATACCACTGGACCTACAGGACTTCCCACCCACTGGCCTGTGATCATCCCACATTCAGTATCATTGCATGTGCTTTGTGAATCTGAAGAGGACTCTATAGATTGGTATTACACATATGGGTTAATATTGGACTTATGGGCTTGGACTAGACTGGTTTGGGATGCTTTCTTAATGTACAGTTACTCTTTACATAAACCCCTTTATACACATTTGCGTGTTTACGAATTTGTTTCTCTAGTCTACAGAGACTAACACATCCATGCAACAATTCAGGCATATTTTGCTTCATCTCCATAATTGCATGAATGATCACAACCTCAATATCTCTAATATCACCCCATTATGATCACAACCTCAATATCTCTAATATCACCCCATTTTTTCCACCCCCTGTGTGTCATGGTTCTAGCCTTCTTTCCTAACCCTTCTGAGCTTTGGAGAGCATCTACTTCTGAAATCTGGCCAGACAATGGGTGCTTGAGGTCCTTTGTGGGTTATTCAGGTCCTTGGTAAGACTTTACCCATCTCAACCCAGACATAAGAATTCAAAACTGCTCACCATCCTGAAATCAACTAAGCAAAACTTCAGGATCTTTGTTGTTGCTGCTGTTGGGGACCCTCCAGTCTGTTGTGACTCACAGCGATCCTGTACACCACAGAATGAAATCCTGCCCAGTCATGAGCCACCCTCACCATTGTTAAGCTTGGGTTCAATTGTTGCCACCACTGAGTCAGTCCACCTTATTGAGGACCTTCCTCTTTTTTGGTGTCCCTCTACTTTTCCAATCATGTTCAACCAATTGTGTTGTACAGGGTTCTCTAGAGAAACAAAACCATGACATGGATGATTATACAGATATATCTATATCTATCTATCATCTATCTATCTAGCTATCATCTTTCTATCATCATTTATCTACCAATCTATATAGCATGAAGGAATATAGAAGCTAATTAGTCCACACAGCAGTACAGAGGGCTCAGTTCAACTCACTTCTGTGGAACAGGTAATACACGGGAAGTCCTTCAACTCACAAGGGCTGCTGGGCTCAAGGTCAAAGAAACAGACAACTGAGTCTTCTGTAGAGAAATGCAGGCAGTCCAGTCACAGGCAGCAAATAGCAGGGCAAGTCACTAACAGTCAGCCAGATGACAGAATCTGACAGCCCCTGGCTCAAGCGACAAAGACACTAGCAGTATGGCAAAGCATATCTCAAAGGAACCTCAAGCTGTAGCGACACGGTCCTCGAGGTGGGTGTCCCACAGGTGTGTAGCTCACAAGTGTAGCTTGCAAGTTGAGGCAGAGAAGTAGCTAAGGCTGTTGCACACTGGTTCAATCACGAGAGAGTAAGAGAGAGACAGGCAGGGCTTGTGGATCCATTTATCTCATTGCCCTCCATTCAGACTGTGACTTTATTAATCTCACATATTCCTATGGGTCAGGTTGGCACAATAAGCCTATTTATCACAGTCCACCACTTGCCAACTTGATACCTGTATACAATTCTTTAGCCATGTATAATTTCCAGACATTATTGAAATCACACTCACACCTAACATCAAACTTGTATAATACTTATAAATGAAAGCACAGTGAATCTGATTGTATCTGGTACATCATACATGAACAAAGGAAAGATACTTCCTCTTCCAGGGGTTACTTGCTCTGAACAACATGTGTAAAGTACTTGAGATGAAGTCTCTTCATCCTTCACTTTAAGGAGCTTCCTGATTTGTATTTTTTTTTAATACACAAGTATAAAAAATTCAAAACAGGACAAAATGAGAAAAGTAGAAAGTCAAAGGCCCCAGAACCCCCAACCCTACCCCACCCCACTCTGGAACCCAGCTCCCAACCCTGATTTATACTTCTTTTGAGACAGACTTGTTTGTTCAAGATCTTTCTAGCAATGTACAAATACACATGAGAAGTTTACAGGGAATCCTGTGAAAGCTGGTCTTGAAAGCTTTTCCTGGTCTTGAAAGCTTTCTGCTTTTGACAGTGCAGTCTGACCATTTTTCTGCCTTTGACAGAGTGTAGTCTGACTGTTTTTCTGTGGCTTGCTGTGTCTCCCTACGTGTGCATTATCGCATTACTCATACATGAAAATTATGTTGCTGTTCTTGGGTGCCCTCAAGTCAGTTCTGACCCAGAGCGACTCAATGCGCAACAGAAGAAACCCTGCCCAGCCCTGTCCCACCCTCACAATTGTCCCTCTGCTCCATCCTATTGTGACGGCCCCTGTGTCCATCTAGCTCATGGAGGGCCTTCCTCTTTGTCACTGCCCCTCCACTTTCCCAAGCTTGATGTCCTTCTCCAGGGACTGGTCACTCTTGACACTATGTGTAAAGTATCTGAGATAAAGTCTTGCCATCCTTGCCTCTAAGGAGCATCTGGCCATACTTCTTTCGAGACAAGTCAGTTTCTCCTTGGTTCTGTCTGTGTTCTTCTCCAGCACCACAATTCACACGTATCCATTCTCCTCCAGACTTCCTTATTCAGTGTCCAACCTCCACGGCTATGTGATGCAATGGAAAATACCATGGCTTGGGTCGGGTCCACCCACCTTAGTCCTCCCAGGAGAATCTTTGCTTCTCAATAGTCTAAAGAGGTCTTGTGCAGCAGAACCGACCAGGACACTATGGTATTTGATTTCTTGACTGCCGATTCCATGAGCATCGACTGTGGATCCAAGCAAGATGAAATTCTGGACAATTTCACTCTCTTTCCCACTCATCATAACAGTGTCTATTAGTCAATGCAGTGAGGACTTTTTTTCCTTTATTCTAAGTTGCAATCTTTCTTGTATATTGGAAATTGTAATCCTTGATCTTCATCAGCACATCCATGCTTCAATCCCAGATTTCAGCTAGGAAGTTTAAAAAAAAATTTGTTTTTTATCACATATAGACTCATTGCCATTGACTTGATGCTGACTCATGGTGACACCCTGTGGGTTTCTGCTTATGGAAGTACAAAGCTCAGGCTTTCTCCAGTGTCTGCATTTGGAAGTTTGTTTAAAAGAGTTCCCTTAATCCTGATGCCACTGTGTTCTCCATGTAGTCCAGAGTCTCTCATTATTTTCTCATCAAACAGATTAAAAAAGTCTGGTGAAAGCATACGACCTTGATGCAGACCTTTCCCGACTTTAAGTCACGCAGCCAGTATCCCCTTGTTCTGTTGGAAAGCCGCCCTCTTGATCCAGTTGCAGGATTTCAGCTAATGCTTTGAGTTCAACGTGGACTTCTTGATCCTTGATTATATGCCACCTCCTGAAATTGTTGAACGTCTCCTAGCTCTTTTTCAAATGGTCACTCTGTGTAGTCTTTTCATCTTCTTTTGATGCTTCCTGAATTATCCAATATATTGTCCATAGAATTGTTCAATATTGCAGCTTAATTTTTTATTGCAGCCTTAAATTTCTTTCTTTAGTTCTTCCAGCTTGAGATATGCTGAGCTTGTTTTTCATTTTAAGGTTTTCTAGCCTCTTTGTTAATTTCACGATCATATTTTTTGTTCAACTCTTTGACTTCATCATTTTTTTCCCATTTGCTTTGGCTACTCTATGATGAAGGGCACGTTTCAGAGTTTCTTCTGACACCACTTTGATTTTTTATTTCTTTCCTGTCTTTTAATGACTCTTCCCCCCGCCCCCCCATGTTCTTGATGTCCTCCCACAATTCGTCAGGCATTTTCTCATTAGTATTTAGTCATTCAAATCTATCTTTGTGATATTCTTGAAATTCAGGTGGGGTATATTCAAGGTCATATTTTAGGTCTTATAGACTCGTTTTAATTCTCTGCAACTTTAAGTTAAATATGAGCAATTAATGATCTGTTACACAGCTGACCCCTGCCATATTTTGGCTGCAGAAATTGCTTTTTCCACCTTCCCTTCCCTCAGTAGTCAATTTTATTACCGTGTGTTCTATCTGGTGACGTCCACCTGTACAGTCTCTGTTTATATTGCTGCAAATGACAGTCACACATAGAAATTCTTGATCTTGAGAACTTCTATCATGTGGTATCCTGCTCTGTTTCTCCTACCAAGACTATATTTTCTAATAACCATACCTTTCTTCTTGTTTCCAAGTTTGCATCCCAGGGGCCAATAATTATCAATGCATATTGATTGCATGCTTGATCTATTTCTGATGGAAGAAACTGGTAAAAACTTTCAATTTCTCTATTACTAGCTTTAGTGGTTAATATACACATTTGAATCATAGTTGTATGAACTTGATTTCTGGATAGCCTTATAGATATTGCCCCATTACAGATATATTATACTTCAAAAATAAAAACGAAATACTAGACAACAAGAAAAACAATAGAAAAACTCACTGTTACCAAGTCAATTCTAATTCCTAGTGACCTGGTAGGACATAGGAGAGCTGCCCCTGCAGGTTTCAGAGATGACAGATCTTCACCAGAGTACAATGCCTTGTCTTTCTCCTGAGGACCGGCTGATGAGTTACTGACCTTGGTGTTCCATCCCCAGGCATAACCCCATCCACCACCAGGCCCCCTGTGCTTCAGACAACATCTTGAAACGTTCTTTTTGAGGATGAACATGACACCACTCCTCTTATAGCATTTGTCCTTCTTGACTAAGTCAACCATGTGATTGTTTGACTCCCACTAGCCATTCCAAATCACTGATGAGCTCTATGTGTTCCATTTCATCTTGGACACCTCTCATTTTTCCTAGACTCATACTTCATATATTCCTCCTTCTGATTATTAATAAATATTTGCAGCTCTTTCCTCTCATAGTGAGCTGTGCCTCATTGGTAAAGGTCATGAAAGTTCTGCTCCACTCACCTCAGTAAGGTCAACTCTGCATTGGGAAGACGGCTCTTTCTCAGTAATATTTGAGCATGTTCTAACACCTCAGGGTGTGTCTTCCAGCACGGAATCTGACACTGTTTCACTGCTCTCTACAGGATGTTCAAAGGCTAATTCCTGAACTGGACAGCCTGCTCCTTGTTCACAGTCTGGAAGCTCTGCTTAAACCCACTCACCCTGAGTGACCCTCTTGATCTTTGAAATGCCAGTGAGACAGTTTCCAAGATCACAGCAACACACAAGACACCACCGTGTGACACACTGGTAGCCAGGTGGTGGGAGAAGCCTTATACCGAGTGAAACAAGCCACACACAAAGCGAACAACACCACAAGGTGTCCTGAGGCAAAATATGTGGCACAGGCAGGTAGATGGAGAGCAGCGTATGTAAGGCATAACGAGGGGTGGGAAGAAGAGGGAAGGAGAGACACTGATTATGGGGTTTCTGCTAAGAAAGATGGGGGCTCAGCAGCTCTCCAGGAGCAAGGCTGGGCTTCCCATTCCCACCAGAGGGCACTGATGCCCCCCTCCCAAAAACAAAGAACAAAACAAAAAGAAATGCGGGAGAAAATGGATATGATAGTGGCGATGGTGGCACAACATGCCCAATGTTCTAAATGCCACCAAATTGTACAGTTTGCTGGAAGTAGCCACTATTTCATCCCAATCAAAATGGTAAAAATCAAGAGTGATACCATCTTGCTTTTCTCTCTTAAGAGGCTCTCAGGTCAGGGCAAGGATGTGGGGGATGAGTAATCCCAGCACCTCCTGTGAGGTGAGGTGGCCCTGCATCTGGTGTTCCAGGGAGGGAACCATGACTCCATCTCTCATGCCTGCTCCCCTTTCCAAGGACCCACCCAGGTTACAGTGCACTCAAGGCACTTGTCTTATTCACGAGGACGGGTTTGCAGGGCATACTGCTAAAGGATACACAGGCAAGACTCCCCCTGCCCTACCTGTCCCTGGTTGATGTGGCTCCATCACCCAGACAAGTCAAGGGAACCCAACCTGTGTCTCCAAGCCAGTCTCACCACAACCCTGGCCTCTAGAACCCACTTCCAGTGACTGGGCTATGTCCTGTAGGCTGTGAGCAAGTCCCCTTGTTTCTGCTATTTACACCACAGACTCTTATTTCTATCAGCCTGCGTCCTGGCCCTTCTCCCAGACTCCTTCTCTGACCCGGTCACTGAAGCCAATCGGAATCAGGGCTCCAACTGCAACCAGATGGTGGTTAGGACATTTATGGGTCACTGAAGGGGCCCACGGCAGGGTCAGGGCTGGCCAAAGGAGGAGGGACTGGGCCATGGGGGTACTGGGAGTGAGGGTGGGTGGAGGAGAGTCTGGGGGAGAGCAGGGGGTGGATGCCAAATGTCAATGGAGACAAGTTGTGGTTCCACCCCTGCTCTGTGAACAGCAGTCATTCTGAGGACCGGAGAATGGAGGAGAGAGTGGCTTTGCTTTCATCAGTTGATCTTTTCCTCCTGTCCCTTTGAGTTATTTAGTTGTTTCTGTATTATCCTGCACCCTCACATTCTCCTGTGTTTTCAGGGGGTGCCTGTCTTTTTTTCTCTGCTAGAGCCACACTTCTGTCATCCAGGTCCTTGCCTCAGGAGTGGGGGACCCAGGTACCCATTTCATGGCCTCCCCAGACCATGCCATTCACAGGCTGAAGCACACGTCTTCCTGAGCACGGGGTGTTTGCCCAGGTGTATCCTGGAGCAGCTGCCCATCCTGCAGAAGGAAGAAAACGAAGTGGATACTCATGAGGGATGGTGTTGACCATGGATGACGCAACCTCATTCCTGTGGACTCCATGCGGAGCACAATGGGAGGATGCTGGGTCGGTCCTGCACCACCACGATCCCCACAATTTGGGGCAGGGGAGACCACTGCTGGGCTGATTTTAATAACATGCCCTGGATATTGAGTGGATCCAAGGGAGTGCTGTGACTCAGACTAGTCAAGGGGATGTTAATGTAACAACAACCAACTCACTACCACAGAGTCAATTCCCACTCCCAGGGGCTCTACAGAACAGGGTAGAATGACCCCTGTGTGTTTCTGGGAACCTTTTTGGGAATGGAGAGTGTGAGACTGTGAATCTCTAGGGAGATAGAAAGCCACACCTTGCTCCCAGAGAGCCCCTGGTGACCTTGAACTGCTGACCCTGCAGGAGCCCACTATGCAAGACAAATCCAGGCCGGAATTAGTGAAGTCCAGTCTGTATGCTTCACGTTTGTGACCACTCATTGAAAATTTTCCGCATCACTATTGACACAAGTGTCTTCTCTGACAATGGACAAGAACTTGAGTAACTCAAGAAACCCCTCGCTTGGGTCATGTGGCGTGAGTCTTTAATGAGCTGTGATCTTTCTCATCTACTCTGCACCAAGTGTTATTAATTTGGACATCAGCGGAGTCCAGTCTTAAAGGAACAAAACATTTTCAGTGAGAAGTTCCCTGCCCAGTCTCTTCCCCAGTCTGAAGCCCACTCCTCCCATCTACATCTATGATCAGGTGTTCTGTGGTTGTCTCACACAGCTCTGGAAATAGACTCTACATGGGCTTGAAATTCTTGGGAACTGCAGAGAAGGGGCATTGGTTGTGGGGAGGGGGTACGTATGGGAGGTTTTCTGGAAACAATTTTGTAGGCCTCAGAAGAGAGTAAGGGTGTTTTAGAGTGTTCTCTGGCCTCAGTTGACCTCAGGGCCACAGTCCTGCCAATTGAAGAGGCTGGCCTGGCGTGCTGGGGACCCTCTCAGCTCTTCCACACCATGGCTGACCCGCCCAGGTCCTGCCTCCCCATGTCCTGTCTGCCTCCGTTTCTTCTGTGCCTCTGCAGGCTGGACGCTGCTCCTGAGAGAACAGCCCTGCATTAGGGCCTGGGACAAACCCAGTTGGACAGAGGACTGCACTGAAGGTTGCTGAGGGAGGGAGAAATTAGAGCATGGGGAATTGCTGTTCATCAGGGATGTTTCCAATGTGCTGCGTTTGCAGGATACACTAGCCTCCGTTGCTCCAAGGCTATTTCCAGAAAAAAGGCAAGGGAGAGGACCTCTAAAATTGGGGCACCTGTCCTCGTGGACAGCACTAGAGCAGCATGAGGGTGCACCTCCCTCTTCCCCTTTACTGAAAATAGCCCATTGCTGCCAGTTCTGTTACAGAGCACTGGCTCTGGGGCTGCAGCTCCCGTTTGATGTGGTCCCTGCAGCATCTCCGGCTTCTTGAGGAGACGTCGAGGAGGTCCCTCATCTCATTAGCGGTGTGTTCACAGACCGTAGAGGAACCCAGGTGGCATAGTGGCTATGAATTGGGCTGCTATCCACAAGGTCAGCAGTTTGAAACCACGAGCCACTGCGCTGGAGAAAGATGGACTCTCTACCCCCACCTCTCCCACAGAATTAGCAGTCTCAGAAACCCACAGGGGCCATTCTGCCCTGATGTATGGGTGTCTGGGAAACAGAACTGGCTCGATGGCAGTGAGTTTGTTTTGGGGTTCCCCCTCCCCGCATGTCTTGTCTGCAGATGGATGGCTTCTGGAATGGGCTTGTGGAGGCTGCTGCTTCCTGTGAGGCTGAGGTCAGGCACAGTTCCACTCCCCACACTTTGCGACCAGATCTGATGTCCATCAGCCCCACCAAAGCACTCGTTGCTGCGTTTGAAAATCCATCGCACGGACCACACAGAGTGCACAGACCCTACTCCCCAGTGTGGAGTTCATCGGGGAGGTAAACAGGTGATAGCTGAAGATCCGAAATGTCCAGGAGACAGTTCTTCTGGTCGGAAATGCCTCTTCTTAGCCATCCTCACAGGCATCATCTTTCTGACCCTTAGGTCTCAGTCATGCAGTCCTGAAGCCTTTGTCTTTTTAATGAAAAAAAATTGAGATCATTAAGAACTAGAGGAAAGTTGTCTGTTTCATCATTGCTACACTGCACTCTGACTGGCTTGTCTCCTCCCATAATCCTTCTGTAAGGGGATGTCCAGATGCCTACATGTGGGCTTTGGGTCCCCACTCTGCTCTTCCCCTCATTCGCATTGATGTGATTTTTGTTCCTTGATGCTTGATACCTGATCCCTTCAACACCTTGCGATCACACAGGCTGGTGTGCTTTTTCCATGTGAGCTTTGCTGTCACTGTGCTAGATGACAGCCTGTTTACCTTCAAGCTTTTAAGACCCAGACGCTCTATCTTTTGATAGCCAGACATCATCAGATTTCTCCACCAGGTTTGCTTATGCACCCATTTGTCTTCAGCGATCGTATCGGGAGGGTGAGCTCACAGTGATATGATTTTTTCTTCTTTGATGCACCACACCTGATTCCTTCCACTCCTCATGATCGCACAGGCTGGTGTGCTTCTTCCATAGTGGGCTTTGTTGCTCCTGAGCTAGATGGATGAGGCCTTTGTCTTAAGCATCTCCCTGAGACTGTCTCATCTAAGTTTCATTCTTATCTGTTCTTCCACGGCCTCGTCCATATTTGCATCTTACCGTATGTCTTCAAGGATGATTCAGAAACAACCTAAACAAGCAAACAGAAAAACCCACTGCCAGTGAGTTGATTTTGACTCGTAGCAATTCCGCAGACAGCAGAAGGGTCTCTTACACAGGACGCACAAGGGAGCAGGAAGCCTCATCTCTTGGTTTGTCCACAGAGGCTGGTGGATTCAAACAGCTGACCTTGTGCTTCACATCCCAGCACAGAATCCATGATACCATCAGGGCTTGCTGGCGAACAGCCAGGTTGCATCATAGGTCGGCTTGTGAGTGACTTGCCTCGCTTGGAACCTGTGAGTGGAGTTTAACTTTCCTGTCCCTCTCCCTCCTCAAAGCATGCCCGCTGCCCTCATCTCTGAATATAAATATTTTTCTGTTTTTTCATTCTCTTCTTGGGAGAGCAACCCAGGGAAGGGCTTTCCAAAGTGCTTCCAAAAGACAGCAAGCCCCCTGGTTACCATGGCGATGTCCCTGTGGGCATTTCTTTTGGAAAACATGACATTAGAGCTCCATACCTGTAGTGGGAGAGGGAGACAGTGACGGGGGGAGGCACAGCATGGAAATTTTCTTCTTTTCGATCCCTCCCTAGTTACAGCTGGGTGGTCCTGGAATCCTCCTTTTGAAAGTAGGTAGAGATGCCTTGGCAGACCTGTGTGGGTGCAAAGAAGTGGCCAGGGTCAGTCATCAAGGCTGTGAACTCGGCCGCTTACCCTGCCCCAACTATTGTTGACTTGATGTCCTCAAGCCCCTGTCCTGGCAACCGGTGTGCCTGTGGCTCATAGTGACCTTGTGTCCAGCAGAACAGGCACTGCCCTGTCCTGCACCAATCTCATGGTCACCTGGGACTTCTCCATTGTGATTTTATACACGGGGTTTTCTTTGGACGGCTTTCAAAAGCGCATCCACCGGCCTTTCTTCCTAGTTCATCTCAGACTGGACCTTCTGCTGAAATCCACTCCGTATTATGTTGGTGTTGCCGCGAGGTGCCGTGGAGCTGGTTCTGACCCATAGTGACCCTGTGTACGATGGAATGGAACCCTGCCTGAACCTGCACAAACCTCACGGTCCATGGTGGCAGCCACTGTGTCCATCCCTCTGCTTGAAGGTCTCCCTCTTTTGGGATGCCCTCTACTTGACCAGGCATGATGTCCTTCCCCAGGGACATTGTAAACACATGTTAACCTCCACAGGTGGTGGCTGCACTCGAGGTACATGAGTGGGAATAGAATCTCGGAAGGTGAGAATTCTATACCCAAATACCCTGCCTCCTTCTCTGCAGACATGGGGATGCGGTCTGTCTGTGCACTGCAAGCTCATCTCCCTGCAGGTCAGGACTGGGAAGACCTGGTCAGCTGGGTGATCCACCACTCTCCTGTCCACGGCCTTTCATATCACCCTCTTGTGTGGACACCCAGAGGGGCTGATGGGGGGTGCTGGCACCTACCTCTTCTTGCCCCACATGGGTGGTGGCTCTTGGAGACTTCTTGAGTTATATGTGCTGGCTGAGAGCTTGAGTCATTATGACATTCTTTATTTCTTGGCCCTCAGGGACCACCTGCTGCTGGAAGAATCCCTGGGTCAGGTGACAGCATCGCTGTGGAGCACCGGGTGACCTGGTGGGTTCAGGCACTGACATTTTGATTATACTTCTTCAAGTCGGATCGGTTTGTCCTTTAAACAGTCCATGGTAATTTCAATCTTCTTCTCCAGTGCCACAATTCAAATGAATTAATTCTCCTTTGAGCTGCTTCTGGTGTGAAGCATTTTGAAGATGCACGGAAACAGTCCAGTGGACTAACGGACCATCTGAAAACTAGTCTCTGGGACCCTGAGATAAAAAGAACTAGATGGTGCCCAACTATGACTACCAATCGCTTTGAAAGAGATTAGATCATACAGTCCTTATCAGAGGAGGAGAAAATGGGGAACAAAACTCAAAATCATAAAAATGACCAGGCTTACTGGCTGGCTAGAGATTGGAGGGACACCTCCACCCCAAGTCTATAGCCTGAAGCCAATCTTCTGGTCTGGAAATGAGCCCCAGGGCTCAATTTTCAGCCAAACAGCAGGCACACCCATAAGGAGAATAACACAAGTGAGGCACACACACACACACACACACACACGCTAGAAAAACCAGCTCTGGTGCTGTAAGGGCTACGAGTTGGGCTGCTGATTACAACATCAGCAGTTGGAAACCACCAGCTGCTCTGGAGAGGACAGAGAAGACTCTTCACTCCCCTAAAGTGTCACCATCTCAAACCCCCCTAAGCAGTGTTGTTCGCTCCTACAGGACGCTATGAGTTGAAACTGACTCGATGGCAGTGGAGTTTTCTGTTTGTTTCTTTGTTTGTTCTTGCTGGCAGGTGCCCTGGAGTCTGCCCCGCCCCAAGCACCACAGAACAAAACAGGAGGAGGAGAATGGGAACACCCCCACAGTGCCGAGGTGGTAACTGTGATGTGAAACAGAATATGTGCCAATTGTTAGACGGAAAATGGAGCTGCCCTGCACACCTTCATCTGTTGCACTAGAAAATGTTAAAAGGTTAAACCAAACCACTCTGCTGGCATCTTGCTCTCTCTCAACGTCACGGCCTTTCCTGCATGGAACCAAAGCCTCTTATGACAGTCACCGTCCCTGACGGGGTCAGCCTACCCAGTAAACAAGGTCAACATGTGCTTACAAGTGTCACTTTACCAACAGTCTCACGGGTGGAACTGCTCATTGAAGATCAGCAAATAAACACAGATGAGCCTGTGCTCACCTGGCTCCTTGAGGAGTCCACCTCTGCCTTTCCACAAAGAGTCCCACTGCCATCAAATCGATGCTGACTCTTAGCCACCTTGTAGGACAGGGTCGGCCTGGCCCTGTGGGATTCCAAGGCTGTCACTCATGAGAACACTCTGTGTGGCTAGCGAAGATTATTAACAGTACTGTGGCCTGTTAAAAGCACAAACCAATCTGTATTGGGAGAAGTCTGGCCAGTGTGCTCTGTACAGGCAAGGATGGCCAGATTTCACCTTGTTTTCAGGAGAGACAGTCCCCAGAGGAGGACATCCTGCTTGGAAAAGTGGCGGGAGGTCCTCTGGGAGCTGGGTGGACACAGCGTGGCTGCAGAGATGGGCTCCCGCATGAAGGTGAAGCAGGACCAGGCAGTTTTGTTCTGTTGTGCCTGAGGTTGCTATAGGTTGGGGCTGAATTGATAGCACCTAAGCCAGCAGCAGCAGCAGCAGCAACAACAACTCTTCAAAGGAGTAGAAAGCTTCATTTTCTTCCAAGGGGAAGATGGAGGTTAGCAGGCCAACACGTACGTGACCACTGCTCCTCCAGAGTGTCTTCATTACTGATATACATGGGGACAGATCATTGCAGTTACTAAAAGAATTTCCCGCTTGCAAATTAGTGCAGAAAATTCGAAAAATTGAAAACCGCTCCTACATGCAGTGAGAAGATGGAACGCAGAAATACATTTACCGCAGGACCCAAACATCAGAAATCAAGGGGCGGCCCAAAGGGTATCCGGACTTCATGCAGAACTTCTATGGAACGCCACTGATGGGGGAGACCCATAGTTTAATGCAGCAAAGGACGTGCTCTCCCTAGGCCTGTGAGCACTCCACATCACACCCATGCCAAGTCTCCCAGAGTGAGCAACGGGTTCGGCACAATCCCAATCCCAACCCCAACAGGCGGTGTGCATGCCAGCGTGCCTGTATGTGGTGTGTTCGACTCTGTAAGCACCAAAGGAACGGGAGGTGTTGGCGTGTTTGCTTCTGTTTGTCATTAGGCACTAAGGCAGCGGTTCTCACCCTGTGGGTCGGGACCCCTGGGGGAGTCAAACAACCCTTTCACAGGGGTTGCTAAGACCTTTGGGAAATACAAATACTTTACAATATATAATTGCACATTAGTTTGTGATTCATCACTATGCTTTTGTTATGATTAATTACGTTCAATTTGCAACAATGAAAATACATCCGGCATTTCAGATATTTACATTAAGATTCGTAACAGCAGCAAAATTACTATTATTAAGTAGAATGAAAATAACTTTATGGTTGGGGTTCAGTACATGAGAAACTGTATTAAAGGGTCACGGAATTAGGAAGTTGAGAACCACTGCTCTAAGCCATGTCCCAAGAGACAGAATTCACGCCCCCCTCCCACGCATTGGTGTCTAATTTGTGATCTTTCATTGAGTTCTTTTCTTTTTGGTCTTGTGCCCTTTCTGTATGCATGTTGCACCATGAAAAGGGATTTAAAAAATGCTCCAGTGGCGCAATCGGTTAGCACGTGGTACTGAAAGAAAAGGGATTTTAAAAGACATGATGTGGTTTCCAAGATGTCTTAGATCAGTGGTTCTTCAACCTTCCTAAGGCCGTGACCCTTTAATACAGTTCCTCATGTAGTGGTGACCCCCAGCCATAAAATTATTTTCTTTGCAACTTCATAACTATAATTTTTCTAATGTTATGAATTGGGCAACCCCTGTGAAAGGGTTGCTCCACCCTCAAAGGGGTCATGACCCATAGATTGAGAACCGCTGTCTTGGATGATTCCCTGAATATTACCAGTTCTTAAAGAATGATCTCTTTGGTCACTTAGAAAGGTTGGTGAGGTAACAAAGTGAGTGTGGTAGTTACATAATTTCATGCCAACCTGAAGGTGTAGGGGCGACTTCCAACCTGTCAGTCAGGTCACAGCCTGATGCTGCCTCCTTGTACGTGTGGTCTTCTCATGGTGGTCATGTATTGATGTCAATTTCATGATTGGGAGTGTAGGGGTGGAGTCTAGGCTGTCATTCTGGAGATGCCCAATGAGGCCTCTGTGTGGGCCTGGCTTTCTCTGAGAATTCTGGGAAGTATCGCAATATTTCCCTCATGGAGATGAGAGACCACTTTCCCAGTTGTTGGTGGTCACTTGACTGACAAGACAAGATGGCAGCGTCTGAGGAACTGGAAAAGTCAGAGAAGAAGCCACACGGCCCTACCATGATGGAACCAGACCTTTGAAGCTGGAAAAGCCACAGAGAGACCCCTGCCAGCGCTGAGATGTTTCTATCACCAATGGATACTGCTGATGGACCCTCAGCCCTGGAAACGAGGAGTCATGAGGGGATCCTTGCCAGAGCCGGGACTCTGCACCCACTGGCCTGTGACTTTGTGAGTTGGAAGGAGACTTTATAGACTGGTATCAGGCACATGGGCTAATATTGGACTTAGGACTTTGAACTGGACTGAGTTGATATATATTCTCAATGTTCCCTTCTTCTTGTATATAAACCTTTCCCTTATATCCACATGCGTGTTTATGAATTTGTTTCTTTAGTCTACATGGACTAACACACATACCCCTTCTCTTCCTACTGGCGAGTGACTCTGAGACGTGCTGGAACCACTGCCATTGGAGCCATGAGACTTTGCACCCACTGCTGGTGATGCTCCTGTATTCTGCATCGTTGCATGCGACTGTGTGAGTCTCAAGAAGTACAGCCAGAGTGCTCCTTAGAGGCAAGGATGGCTGAGCCTCTCCTGCTGTGGACATGCTGTCAGGAGAGACCTGCCCCTGGAGGAGAACATCATGCTTGGTAAAGAGGAGGGGCAAATGAGAGAGCGAGAGGAAAGCCTTCCAGGGGATGGAGCAATGTGGCGGCTGCAACAATGGGCTCACGCAGAGGAACAGTTCTGGGGATGGCTCAGCACTGGCCAGTGTTCTGCTCGGTTGGGCATCAGGTTGCTGGGGATTGGAGCTGACTGCTGTTGTTGATTGGGGTCGTCAATTTGTTCTGACCCGTCGCTGTGAGGATTTCGGTCGTTTTCACCTTGAGTTGTAATCTCTCCTGAAGGCCGTAATCTTTTATCTTCGTGAGCAAGTCCTTCCCATCCTCCTCCCTTGCACCAAGCAAGGTTGCATCCTCTTGCATTTTACAGGTCATTCAGATCCTGAGGCTGCCTCTTCTTCATCTAATCCAGCTTCTCTGAGTATTTTCTCAGGGTTCCCCCCCCCTTTGTTGCATAAGGTTGCTATGGGTTGAAGGCAAGTAGATGGAACCTAACAACAGCAGCAGCAGCAGCAGCAACAACAACAACAACAACAAACAAGCCTCGAAGGCCAATAAAGGGCAAGCACATGGCCGGCGGCGGCTCACCCAGTGACTGCTCAGCCCAGGATCTCACCAGCTGCAAGGCCACAACCTCCCTTACCTCACAATCTTCTCATCAACAGTTGCCTCACCAGTGTTTCTGCCGATAAGGGAAACATGACACCCCCTTCCCTTTATCCCCATGGGGGGAAGACGGAGAGTTCTAATTAAGTGCATTTACTTTGAGTTCCTCTGAGGAATGATTTTGAGTTCCTCTGAGGAATGATTTTCCAGGACTGTGGAAGGGTAGGACAGTATTCCTGATATGGGATACGTGTGAACAATAATGAGCGAAACCCAAGGTTATATGACTAATAATTCCTTAAAAGGGTTTTCTATAAACACAGGGTGGTATTGTAATGAAATTAGAACTTTGTTCTTAATTTTCTTGACATTTTATCTTTGAATTGTGTTTAAGCACATTATTGTATTGATGGTGACACACTTTAACATAATAATTTCCTCTTCTAAAATAATTCATTACATGCACTGACTTTTAAGCAGGGAAAGTATTCTTCAGATAATAAGACCTTTATGTATCTTGAGCACATACCTTTGTAATAAAATGTAAAGCACTTAATCCCCTAAGCTTCACAATCTTTTGGTAATATCCTTGGGGAACTCAGAGGTATTAAATTAGCTACAACGGAGCTTTGGTAATGTTCTCCAACTGCAGTCAAAAATATTCTGAGACATTGAGAAAAATATTGAGAATTACAAGGAAAAAACCTCACAACCTTTCACAGGCTCCTAGATTCATGAACAGTATATTTATATTGTTTTCTACTTGGGATTTCTGAGATGAAGAACCATACGTGACATTTTCCAGACCCAGAAGGTGGGGTTCACCTTAGAACCCTCTATCAGGGGCACTTGGGATGTGCTGCCTGTAGCATTTCGGAGGGTTTAAATTCGCCTCATCTGCTTCCAGATGAATTGCCTGTCTTTGCTGGGAAGCTGTGAGGGAATTTCAGAACCCTGCCCCAGTGGAACTGGGTACAAGCCCTCTGCTCCCTGCCTCCAATACCTTGTAGGTGTCTGAGGCTGAAAATGTGTTTGAACCTGGCTCTTGGTATCCTTTTGAGTCACCAAGGTATTTGGTCTGGTTGAGACTAAAGTTCTTTCTCAGATTTTTGCAAAGAAAAAGGCATCTGCAATGAAGATGTCATTGGTCTTACGTAATCCTGCCATGTGATCAGATGGAGTTCCTGTCACTTAGTTTGGACTCTGATGTCCCAGCGATTGGTCCTTTCATCACCCTTGTTCTCAACTTTCTAATCACCAGTACTGATCAACGCACTTGCACTTCCCATTTGGCCCATTGTAGACAGCACGTGTTTCCTCATCTTTGTCCCTAGAAGCTGGTGTGAATTTGGATATTTGTGACATTCACTGGTTTTCCTTGTGAGCCATTATCCTATCAGTGAAAGCATCCTGCTTTCAGGCCAGATGTAGAAATGTTCTTTTTAGAATGAGTGTGACACCATTCCTGTGTGCCACATGCTTGCCAGACTGAAAATGGCCATCACCTGTCCGGGTCCGTCCCCTCACGCCTACCTAGGGTCTTTATGTATTCTTTGTTGGCTTTGGCGATTTCCTATTTTTGTAGCTTCTTAACACCTGCATCCATGTTCTGATTATTAACGATAGTTGCAGCTGTTTCTTGTCATTGTGAGTCATGCCAGGAATGCTTTGACACAATGGACCTCATTTGCCACATAATGACTGCAGAACAGAATGAGCTGTGAGGTGTAATCAAAGAAAGTCATGCATTAAAAAAGCAAACAAAAGGTCAGAAAACACCAAAAATAAAGACAGGCATGGATGTCAGAAGAGACTTTGAAATTGGCTGTTGATCATAAAAAAAGCCCAAACGAAATTGGCTGTTGATCATAAAAAAAAGCCCAAACTAACTTCCATTGAGTTGATTCTGACTGATTGCAAGCCTGCAGGACAGGATAGAACTGCCCCTGTGGGTTTCTGAGACTTTCATTCTTTACGGGAGCAAAACGCCTCATCCCTCTCCTGCAAAGCAGTTGGTGGTTTTGAACTGCTTTCATTACAGTTGGAAGTTCAACACAGAACCACTGTCCTTCCATGGTTACATTCTTGATCAAAGACTATCTAAAATAAATGGAAGAAATGTTAAAAAAAAAAAGTTAAACAGAAGACTTCTAAGGTGGCTCGAGAAGACAAAGTGAAACGCAATGAGGAAGCATGCAAAGACTTGGCCTTAGAAAACCAAAAGAGAAGAGCGGACTTGAAGATTTCTCCAGCAGACAGAACTGAACAAAATATTTAAGTCTTTGGTTGAAATACAGATACATTCTACAGGCAAACTATTGAAAAGTGCAGGAAGCATGAAAAGAAGACAGAGGAATTATACCAGATCAATGTATTAAGAAGGTTTTGGCCAATGCTCAACTCCTTCAAGAGGTAGCATATGACTCAGAGCCTATGACATTGAGGGGAGAATCCAAGCTGCACTGAAAACATTAATTAAAAAACAAGGATGCAGAAATTGACGGAATATCAATGGACTTGTTTCGACTAATCAATGCAGTGTTGGAAGCACACGCTTGTTTATGCCAAGAAATTTGAAAGAGCTATGAGTTAGCTATCTTCCTAACTAACTGGGAGATCAATATTTGTGCTTAGTCCAAAGAAAGGTGACCCAACAGAATGTAACGATTATCGAACAATATCATTAATATCATAGGCAAGTAAGATTTTGCTGAATATAACTTAAAAATGACTGTAGCAGTATGTAGCCAGAGAACTGCCAGAAAGCCAAGCCAAATCCAGACGAGGACCTGGAAGGAGCTATCTTATCGCTGGCATCAGATGGATCTTGGCTGGAAGCAGAGACTGTTAGGAAGATGCTTTCTGTGTTTCACTGATTAAGCAATGGCATCTGATGGTGTGGAGAACAAATAAAATTATGGGCAACTTTGAGAAGAATGGAATGCCAAAACGGAATTGTGCTCCTGCAGAACCTGTACATAGATCAAGAGGTTGTAGTTTGAACAAAATAGGGGGATATTTTCATGGTTTCAATTAAGAAAGGCGTGTGCCATATTCGTATCCTTTCACCATACTTATTCACGTCTGCATGCTGAACAAAGAATTCAAGAAACTTGACTATGTGAAGCAGCGCACGTGTCAGGATCTCAGGAGGGCATTTTAGCAACGTGCCACATGCAGACGATTCAACCTTGCTTGCTGAGAGTGAGGAGGACTGGCAGCTCTTGCTGATGAGGATCACAGACTCTGGCCCTCAGTGTGGATTGCACCTCAGCATAAAGAAAGCAAAGTTCCCCGCAACTGGATCCCTAAATACCACGAGAAATAGAGAAAACGGGGATGCCAAGGATTTTGTTTTACTTAGACCTATCATCAACGCTCATGAAAGCAATAGTCAAGAAATGAAACACTATATTGCATTAGGTAAATTTACAGCTAAAGAATCCCATGAAGCACAAAAGAGCAAAGATGTCACTTTGAGAGCACAGGAAGACCCGACCCAAGCCTTGGTACTTTAATGGCCTCATCTGCATGTGAAAACAAGGCAGATCAAAGAAGGATGGATGCCTTGGGATTAGGATACAGATAAAGCATATTGAATATACCATCCCAGAAAAGCGCACAAATCTGTCTTGGAAGAAGCGCAGCTGGAATTCACCTTAGAGGAAAGTTGGTGAGACTTCCTTTCACGTGCTTGGGACATGTTCTTAGGCTTGGTGAGTGGCTGGAGCAGGACAGCGGGACTCCCGTAGGAAAGGGAGGTTTTAGAGAAAATGGATGGAGCAGCAGAGCAGCCACCACCATGGGCTCCAACAGAGCAGTTATTCTGAGGGCGGCCCCGGACCTAGCAGTATCTCTGCATTGTGTATAGGGTGGCTATGAGTTGGAACCAACCTGAAGGCATATATCAATAATATCATAATTTTACGGAGTCACAAAAGTATATAGAGACTCCAAGGGCTTGCCAATTCAACATTTATAATTCAGTGACACCGATTGCATTTATAATGTGTAGCCGTCATCACTACGCATTTCCAAATGATTCTGACACCCTGATTAGTCACTCAGTGATCCCGAAACAAGGGTTCCATTTATCTTCCTCTTCCCATTGCACTTTGATGTCAGAAGAATAATTTACTTGGTGTGTGGAATTTTCTCTTATTGGAAATATGAGAAAAATGTCTTCTATTTGGTGCTCTTTTTTGTTTTTCACACTTACTGCCCTTGAATTAATTCTGACTTATGCTTGGTCAAGTCGAAGGGCAGTGTAAAAGCGGAAGACTGAGTGACGCGGTGGCTCCAAGTATTTCCCAATTGGAAAAAAGACACTTGACTCAGTTCCTTGGAGACGAACTCCTGACAAGATGAGATGACAGCATGCTGGTAGATCCTGATTCCTGGAGACTGGAGGAGCCGTAGGAGAAGCCACATGGGTTTACCCTGATGGAACCAAACTTCTGGGGCTGGAGAAGACATGGAGAGACCCTTACCAGTGCTGAGATGCTTCCATTCTGCACCCACTGGCCTGTGAGTTTCCTGGTGTCATTGCACATGCTTTGTGGGTCAGAAGGAGACTTTATAGATTGATATAAAACAAACAGGCTAATATCGGACTTGTGACCTTGGACTGGACTGGGTTGGGATGCTTTCTCAATGTTCCATTCCTCTTGTAGATAAACCTGTCCCTTATATCCATGTGCGTGTTTGGAGTTTGTTTCTCTGGTCTACCCAGACTCACACACTGCATGACATTGTGCAACCATCAGTACCCCCTATACCCATGTGTCTCATCATCCTGAGTCCAGGTGGCCCAGCTGCTCTATGGGAGAAAGACAAGACTTTCTGCTCCTTTAAAGACTAACAGACTCTATGGCAGTGAGTTTGGAGTGAGCTTTTAAAAATAGAAACTCATGGGGCTGAGCCTTGTGGCGTAGTGGTTGTGTGCAGGACTGCAGCCCACAGGGGCGGTGGTTCAAATCCAGCAGCAGCTCTCCAGGAGCAAGGCTGGGCCTCCCACTCCCACCAGGGCAGTGATGCCTCAACCCCTCCCCCCACAAACAGAAACTCAGGGTGGTGTCTCTTAAGCAATAACTCTTAAGCAAAGCCCCAAGCCAAACTCCCTGCCACCAAGGTGATGCCAACGCAAAACGACCCTATCAGACGAGGTAGAACTTCTCCTGTGGGCTTCCGAGACTAACTCTGTACAAGAGTGGAAAGCCCCGTCTTTCCCCCGGAGCCTGCTGGCAGTTTCAAACCGCTGACCTTGCAGGTAGCTCTCCAACCTGTAACCGCTATGCCAGCAGAGCTCCTCCGTACCTGCTGTGTCCACTAGTAAATGTGGACCTCCCTGGACGTGCCCATTCTAGATCGTTCAGCCAAGTGGGATTGGCCGACACCTGGCATTTGGTGTCTGGCTTCTTTGCTATTCTAATGGTTTATTCATGTCACAGCAGCAATCCATACTCCCATCTTCTTCATGGCTGAATAATGAGTGGTTCCATGATGTAGGAGGGGATTTCAAAAAGTCCCTGAAAAATTCAGTTTCTAATCTCCATCAACCTATGGAAGTCCTCTCTAATGGGTGTGTGTGTGTGTGTGTGTGTGTGTGTGTGTGTGTGTGCATGCATGCGTGCAGGCACAGGTGTTTTATATTTTATTATATATTTATCTCATGGTATTTTATTTATTTATTTGTATATATTTATCCCACTTGTCACTGATGGTTGAGGAGCCCCTGGTTTCCCACCTCTTGTCAGGTGGACGACTGCTGCAGCAACCATTAGTGAATATGGGGTGGTTTGGGTCTTTAGCTTTGAGTGTATTCTGGATGTATTTTTAGGAGTGGAAGTGCTGACTCATATGACGACTCTATGTTTAACCTTTTGAGGCACCAACAAAACTATCTTCCAAACCTTGTCCCATTTTACATTCCCAGCAGCGATGAGTGGAGCTTCCCAAACCCACGTCCTCACCAATGCTGTCCTTTGCCTTTAAAAATTATATAAATCATAATCATCCAAGAGGGTGTGAAGCAGACCATTCATGTTTAAAGGGATGTGTATAGAGAAAAATGTCCATATGAGGGAAGTACCTCTGAAAGAACCCCAGAATACTTTTTCCCAAAGCTATGTATTTAATTTTTTAACAGAAAACCATATCACCTTCAAAATACTCTCCATTACACTGAATACATTTTTCAAGTCTGAGATTCCATTCTTAGAAGTATTTTTCAAACTCATCTGTTTAGATGACTGACTGACAGCACCTCCCTAATTTTTTTTCTTTACATCTTCTCTGTCATCAAATCACTGTCCTTTCATGTCCCTCATGGAATCAAAGAGAAGTCACATGGATCAAGTCACATGGAATAAGGTGTGAGGGGTAAGAAAGGCATGCTGTTTTTTTGGCCCCAAAATGGCACACTAAGATGGCTGCATGAGCAGGTGCATAGTCATGGTGGCAAAACCAGTCCTCTGTCTGCCACAAATCAGGTATTTTTTTGTTGCACACAGTTATGCAATCTTTTCATGGCCTCTAAATAGAAACCTTGATTAACAGTCTGCCTGCTGGAATGAACCCAAATGCATGAGGAGTGAGCATTTTCATTTGTTGGGGATGTTGGCAGATGTCCAGAATGAGGTTTGTCATTAATCAGCATTTCATTTTTTGAAATCAAGAAAACCACTCATAGACTTGAATTTTTCCCAAAGTGCTATCCTTGTAAGTTGTGTCCACCATCACAATAGTTCCTGAGACATTTTTCCTGAGCAGGAAACAAGATTTCACAGCCATTCACTGTTATCTTCAATTGACCATCACAAAAAACAGGTTCCAGCAAAAATGCTTTTATGAAAAAATTCACTGTGACCATAGAGAATCTTCCCAGGGGATGCCACTAGGTGCACTAATTCAGAGTAAGTTGCTCATTAGTGGGAAAAAAAATCACATTATGAAAACTATACCCAGGGGAGCTTTTTCTCTTTTGGGGGTACCCTTTTGGGGGTACATACCAACCGAACACTATGCAATCACCACTGTTTTTGGAAGCAGAACCTTTCCAGCAGTCTCCAATATCCCACCCCACTTTTTTTTGCACTCTGTCTCTTTCTCTGCAAATGTGATCATTATCTCAGATCCCAAAATTGATTTTCCAAAATCATTCCCTCTTACTATTGAGTGTTGCTCTTGAAAGAAACACCATGACCTCATCCAGTGTTCTTGGTGGTGGTGCCATCTAGTTGGTTCTCACCCACAGTGACCCCTTGCACAACTGAAGGCAACATTGCCTGCCCTGGGCTACCCTTACAATTGTTCCTGTTCTTGACTCTGCTCTTGCAGCCAGTGTGTCCATCCATCGCCTTGAGGACCCTCCTCTTCTTCACTGCCCCGCTACCAAGCATGATGTCCTTCAAAAGGGACTGGCCTCCCCTGACGACGTGTCCAAACTATGTAAGATGACGTCTGACCATCTTTGCTTCCAACGAGCACCTGGCCTTACTTCTTCCAAGACATAGTTGTTTGTCCTTTGGTCTGACTTAGTAGTTTCTAAATACAATAACAGCAAGTTAATTTGAAACTAACCCCCTTAGTGAGGGCTGTATTCTCTCTTTCTTTCTTGGAGATGCTCTGGCAGGAAGACGAGCTCAAGACGTCTCTGTTCACAAAGCAACTTCAATTTAACTGCATAAAAGTACTCAAACTACCCTCTCAATAAAAGACCAATGTCACCTCAGATTTCGTCGATGACCATGTCTATTCCATAGTCAGTGTTGCACATTGAATCACAGAGATCAATCCCCTTTTAAGCTTGCCATCTGCCTTGTTGTTGCCAAGCCTGGTCTCTATGGTCATTGTTCTGGAGATTACTCAGGCTATAAGATAGCTTTCACATTTCACAGAGGAAATCAAGAATATTTTTATATTTCGATTTGAACTGAATACCATTCATATTTTCAACCAACCGAGGTGCTAGCTAATGCAGGGGAAATCAATCTCTTGATCAAAGGAAATATGTATATACGATTTCGAAGGTATCAACTTGGTCGAAAGAACGTGTGTTGGCTGTTGTTTATTTCATGCAGATTAGAAACCGATGAAAATATGAAGCTACATGTAGGAAAATCTTCCCTGTGGTCTGCTAATCTCTGCTGTCGCTATTTTTGTTGTTAGCTGCCATAGATCGACTATGACCCACAGCACCCGTTTCACAACAGAAGGAGACAATGCCCAGTTCTGTGCCCTTCTTACAGCTGTTCCCATGCTTGAGTCTGCTGTTGCAGCCACTGGATCAATCCATCTCATGGAGACTCTTCCTCTTTTTAACAGCCCCTCTGCGAGAAGCATCACACCTTTCTCCGGGTCTCTGTTATCAACTTGGGATGGAAGGTGACCGTTGGGTTTGTCGTCTGCCTGCTCAGTGCCACATCTTCTCTCTGTACTTCTTGCTTGTGCTCCCTTCTGCACATTCCTCACTATTTCGGAGTCTCCCTTTTCTCATCTGGAAGAGGCAACAGCCGTAGTGCCTTCCCAAAGGGTTATTGTGAGAATCCAACGAGTCCGAGGCCATCGGCACACAGCAAACACTCAACAGAACCTTTGCGGTGGTGGCTGTAGATAAAGGGAACAGGCTCAGGCTCAAAAAGGAAGACTCAATGAGATCGATGGACCCGATGGTCAGATATAACACTTGTGAGGATGGTGCAGGGATGGGTGGAACTTCTTTCTGTTTGCACGGAAGAATTGTTGTGAATCAGGTCAAGGTTCAAGGAACAGGCCTGGGTTCAAGGATATGTGGCGGGGAAGACCCTGGTATAGAAGCTTACCCAGAAAATCAATGTAATGTTCTTGCTACTTTGTGTCATGCACAATTGCGTGTGATTGTTGGGTGCCGCTGAGCTAGCTCTGACTCCCAGCATCATTCGATCTCATTGACGATCTTCCCTTTTCCCCACGGACCCTCTACTCCACCAACCACGATGCCCAGCTCCTGATGTCCAAAGGACCTGCCATCGTTGCTTTTAAAGGGCAGTAGTTCATCCAAGACAGATTTGTTTGTTCTCTGGCAGGCCATGGTACTTTCAATAATCTTCACCAACACCAGAATTCAAAGACATCATTTCTTCTCAGCTGTTCCTGCTTCGTCACCCAGCCTTTGCGTGCATGGGAGGTGAATGAAAACCCCAGGGTTTGGGCCAGAGGCCCCTTATCCTCAAAGTGACGTTTTTGGAATTTCACTTGGTAAAGAGGTCTTTTGCAGCAGATGCCCCCAAGGGAATACAGCATTGCTTTCCTGATTGCTGTTTCCACGGGCACTGAGTGTGGATCCAAGCAAAGTGAGGAAACCTTGGACAGCGCCCATCTTTTCTCTGTTGATCACCATGTGGCTGGCGGGCCCCGCTGTAGCTTTGTTTTCTCTGAATCCAGTCGTCATCCAGACTGAAGAAGGTAGTCGTTGATGCTCACCAGTAAGTGCTTCAGCTTCTCTTTGCTTTTATCAAGCAGGGCGGTTTCTTCTGCACATCGCAGATTGTTAGTGATCTTTCTTCCCATCCTGATGCCCCGTCCTTCTTCCTCCAGACCAGTTTCTTTGATTATTTGCTCATCATGCCAGTTGGTATGTATGGTATCAGGAGATGACCCTGATCCTGCCTGGCCTGATTTGAAACCACGTAGTTTTCGCTTGTTCTGTTGGAATGACTGCTCCTCTTTGATGTAGAAGTTCCACACAACTTGTTTCATTTACTTTTGTCGAGCCAATTCTGACTGACTGCACCTGTGGGATTATGAGACTATAACTCTTTCTGGGATTAGAAAACCTCATTTTATTCCTGGGGAGGAGTTGGTGGTTTTGAACTGCTCACCTATGAGCAACTGTAAACAATCCAATACATAACCACAGAGCCACCAGGTAGGAAGCTGAGAAACCATGTTTAACATCAAAACCACATCAAGACGTCTGCTAGACTACCTAGAGCTACTCGTCACTCCTGGTTCTACCCAGAAAATGAATTCCTACCCTTGACTTGGAATGAGGAGGGGTTTCCTCATTATGCTTCTTGGAAAGCAAGCATGTCTACACAGCAGAGACTCCATTGCTGGGGGAAGCCAGCCCAGGATCAAGACCAGAAAGAAAAGAGAGGGCCTGGACAGCTTCTTGGTACTGACTTCTGTGTCTGGTGACTTCTGTGTGTGGTCTTATCTCCTGTTGAAAGGGCACCAAAGAAGATGGCTTTCCGTTTGCTCTCACATGCACCCATCATAAACAGAGCCCATTTCTGGGCAAGACAACCATGTTCTTCCCTGTGGCGATACATCCTCTGCTGGGAATCCCTTGATTTTTGAGGACTCTAATACCGAGTCAGACTCTCAGCAATCATTCCTCACAGTCCGTTCTGGTTGATGGGAGAAGACCAGGAAGGGAGCCAGCTGCCCAAGGAGAAGTGTTTGCATGTCTCCGCAGGAATTTCCAGGCGGGCTCCCTCGTGAAGGGAGGACAGATGCGCCATGTCCACTTATGTGTTTGATAAATACCACTGGCCAGGCGCCAGGCGCTAAACTCACCCTGGGGAGACTCAGCCCAGCCAACCATGGTCTGTGACTTCAATGCGTGCCAAACCCAGCGTCAGATCCTCAGTGCCCAGCCCCCTCACCACCATCTCTGCCCGCCAGGAGACTCCCCCACCTGGGAAGCTGCAGGGGACACAGAGAAGGACACGAGCACCATGGTGTGCAGCAACATTCCCATGATGACATCAATGTCTTTCTGTCCAAGAGAGGCTCTGGGTGCTGCACACGGCCACACACTCAGCTGCTGGAGGTTCTAGAACACCCTGAGACTCCCCAGAAGAAAGGGCCTGGCGATACCCTTCTGAGAAATCAGCTCCTGACACACCTATGAAGCAGTTCTGTCTGACACACCTGGGCTTGGCCTGAGTAGGAGTCCACTGGGTGGACACTGGCTTGGAGGACACAGGGCAAGGACCCAGAAGGAGCGAGAGTCCTGGAGGTCCCCTGCTCCTTTTCTCTCCTTTCAGCTACTTCCAGCTCACACAGTAGAAAGCATGGCTCTGGAAGGCTTCCCTGAAGACTTCTCAAGGGTGGCCACTTTGACACACAGACAGGACACAATTGTCCTTCATCTGGGTTTGGCTAACATTGGCTCGGGTTGGGCAAGGGACCTCCAGAGGCAGACACAATGACTGGTAGAGGGGGTGATTATTTGGTAGATTTTGGGCGAAGGACGTCTACAGGAAGGGAAGATATCTCACCTGCGACCTAAGGGACCAGAGGGTGGGCTCAGTGTGGCTGTCCAGGGGATGTCCCTGTGTCTCAGCTTGAGCAGTGCATGAGGAGGCAAGGACAGAGGACAAGAGGCCCGAGGATTCAAGGCCAGTATTTCTATCTTTGAACAGGCGTTGGGCAGGAGAGTGGCTCATTCAGAGTCAGGGCTGATAGTTCCTTGGACCCTCAGGTCCTGCATCAAGCAGGGTACTGGTTAAAGAACAGATTTATAGCCTCACACAAGACCCACTACATCAAACTTCCTGGGGTGGGAGCCAGGGACTTCAATTTCCAGCAAACTTGCCAAGCAATTTAGAGTGCACCCTGGAGATTAGGGTCATCGATCCTTCCTCTGGGGGGAGAAAAGTCATCCCCACCCCCCTGCCTCTACCGTCTTCCACTCTTGCTTTCTGCCTTCTTCTAAACAGAGCTGAATCTCAGCTAATCGACAAGAAGGGTTGTAATTGAGTTATCTTCCCCGGCTAAAAGCTATAGCAAGTATGTTTGAGGCTGGGTGTATGAGTGTATGTGTGGGTATGTGTGTAAACATGTGTACGTGTGCTCATATGTATGTTAGTGCATGTGGGATTGTGTGCTTGAGAGAGTGCATGTGCGTGGTGTTTGTGAGTGTGTACAAAAGTGCATGAGTGCATGTCTGTGTGTGTGAGTGCCTGTGAAGCTGACAGAGTGAGAGTGAGTGTGCGGTGCAGATGAGTGAGTGTGAGAGTGTGTATGTAAGGAAGTATGTGAGAGCATGCATGTGGGTGTGTGGCATGTATTAGTGTATGCACGACTGCATGAGAGTGTGTGTATGCCTGTGTGTAAGGAGGGAACATGTGTGTATAAGTATGCATGTGCATGCATGTGCACGTGGTGTGTAAGAGAGTGTGAATGCATACGTGAGACTGTTGAAAAGTATGTGAGTACTTGAGTGTGACATGTGTGATTGAGTGTGGTAGTGTGTGTGTGTGAGTGCATGTATATTTGAGTGCACGTGTGTGTGTACCTGAGACTATTTCCCAGCTCTGAAGCACAGCACTGGGGTGTTGCTTGGCAATGGATGCTCTTGTGTCTTGGCACTTGTGACAGTTACATCATCCACTAACAATTTGAGCAAAGGGTGGAGTCTATCTTGTCAGTCAGGTCATAGCCAATGAGGTCTCTGTGTGGGCATGGTCTTCTCCTGAGGATTCTGCGAACTCCTGTCTTCCTCCCTGGAGATGAGACACACACACACACCCTCTCTCTGCTTGACAAACTTGTTGACGAACCACATGCTGCTCTATGTTGATGGAGCCAGAGGCCTGTAGCAGAGGAAGCCATGTGGAGACCCATGTCAGCGCTGAGATACTTCCACCACCACTGGATCTACAGACATTCTACTCACATCCTGGGATCTTCTTGCATTCAGCAACATCACACAGCTGCATGAGTCTGAAGAGGAAATTATAGACTGGCATTGGACATATGGGCTAATATCGGACTTATGGACTAGATCTGGACTGGGCTGGGGTGTTTCCTCAATGTACAATTGCTCTTGTGGGTACATTTCTCTGTTATACACATTGGAGTGTCTATGGGTTTGTTTCCTAGTCCACCCACCCCAGCGCAGAGCTGCTCATTGAGGCCTCCCTCATGCACACAGAGATGGCTGTGTGTGCTCCACCTGGGGGCTCGTACTAGACATTGACATCCACATTCAGTTAGGACATCTGGTGGCATGATGGGTATGCTCTCAGCTGCTGCCTGAAAGGTTGTTGGTGTGAACCCACCAAGTAGTTCTCCTGGAGTTAAGAGCTGGTGATGTCCTCCTATAAACATCGCAGCCTGAAGGACCGCCTGGCCCATTCTACTTTGTCATGTAGGGCCTCTGTGGGTGGGAATCCTCTGGTGGCAGCAGCAGAACAATGCACTGAAGGGTGTGGTGAGAGCCGACATTCTTGCTTTGATCTTGATCTCAGGAAGCATGCATCCCATTGTTCACCTCTCATTGCTGAGTGGCGGGCTGGTCACAGCTGGAGAGACCCTGTGAGGAGCGTTTTGTGGGATCTTGACATGGAGGATGATCAAGGAATGGGAATGCATGAGTCGGAAGCGGAGGAGCTGGGCAGGTTATCATCGGCTGGGCTCAGGCATCTTGGAGACTCTGGGTGATGTGTAGACAAGCCCTGATGGACTCTTAAGCTCTGGGAAAATATTAGTTACTGTGTCGGTCACATACTTGATGTCAATTTCATGATTTTAGGGTTGGAGTCTAGCCTGTTAATCTGGAGATAGTCAATGAGTAGGCAGTGAGACCTCTGTGTGGGCATGGCTTTCTCCTGAGAATTTTGGGAAGTCTCGTGGTTTTTCCTTCAGGGAGATGAGATACCATCTCCCCAGTTATTGGGAGTCTCCCAACTGACTAGACAAGATGGCAGCATCTGAGGAACTGGAGGAGCCGGATGAGAAGCCACACAGCCTTACCCTGATGGAACCAGACCTCTGAAGCCAGAGAAGCTACAGAGAGACCCCTGCCAGCACTGAGATGTTTCTATCACCAATGGATACTGCTGATGGACCCTGGACCCTGGAAATGAGGAGCCATGAGGGGACCCCTGTCTGAGCCGGATCTGCACCCACTGACCTGTGACTTCGTGAGTCGGAATGAGACTTTATAGACTGGTATTGGACATATGGGTTAATATCGTACTGATGACTTTGAACTGGACTGGGTAGGGATGCTTTCTCAATGTCCCATTCCTCTTGTATATAAACCTTTTCCTTATATCCACGTGCGTGTCTATGAATTTATTTCTCTAGTCTACCTGGTCTAACGCAGTTACCATGGAGTGGATTTGTGATGTACATTATAATCCATTTCCCTATGGTTACAATTCCATTTGAGAGTGATCTTCTTTGTTACTTGGCGGTGATAGTGCTAGGGCAGGGTGTCCATCTGTTCTGAGATAAAATGAGACTAAAAAAGCAAGTGAAAATAGAAGAGAGAAGCCCAGGAACCTGAAGAAAGGCGGGAGCAGAGGCCCACAAAGGACAAACACTCTCCTCCAGCACCAGTACACAGAGAAAACTTTCCCCCTGCAATGGTCAGGTGCAGTCTGACTTCCAGTGTCTACATTGTGAGAAAGGACAGTTTTGTTAGTTGCGTGCACTTGTGCTATTTCTGTTGATGCTGCTGTTAGGTGCCGTCCTCGTGGTCCCAACCCACAGCAAGGCGAAATACTGGCTGGTCCTGCTCCCCACTCCTGTTGTTCCTGTTCGTGAACCCACTGTTGTGGCCACTGGGTCACACCATCCCTCGAACGGCTTCCTCTCCTTCACAGCCCTTCTACCTTACCAAACATGATGTCCTTCTCCAGGCTGGTCTCTCCCAACAACATGTCCAAAGGTCAGATGAAGTTTTGCCATCCTTGCCTCTACTTCTTCCAAGACAGGTTAGGTTGTCCTTTTAGCAGACTATGGTGATTTCAATATTCTTCTCCAGCACCACACATCTAAGGCATTGATTCTTCTTCTCCATCCTTTTCAAATTAATGTTTGACCTTTACATGCATATGAGGCAAATGGAAAGACCATGGCTTGGGTCAGGAGCACCTTCGTCCTCAGAGGCTGAGGACTACCAACACTGGAAAGTGGTCTGTGCAGCAGATTGACCTAAGGCAACTTTTCTGGATGTCTGCTTCCATGAACATTGTCTGTGGATCCATGTCAGACAAAATCTATTAGTTGATGGAACATTAATCAGAATGACTATGCCTAATTTCCTAAAAAGATGAGATCTCAGAGGATTGGCAGGTGGTTGGATGTGGAAGGTGGAGAAAGACAGAGACCAAGGACTGTGGGACCTCTTGTCAGAGCCAGAGGACTGTCATGGTCGGATGCCACCAAGCTGGTTCTGCCTCAACGTGACCCAGGTTGTCACCAGTGTCTGGTTTTCTAGGTGTGCTCTGGGAGGAAAGTCCAGGGACGTGCTCCAGGCCTTTCTCTGTCATGTGGGCTCACCGTGAGTCTGGGTTGAGGATGGCACAAAGCAGCAGCTAGAGGGTTTTCTTACTGGTGGTGTAAGTTGTATGTGCCCCACGATCAACCTACCAGTTGGTGGTGTGAATCTGCCAGTGGGTCCGCAGGAGAAAGACCGAGTGACCAAATTCTGTGAAGACCATGCCCATGGAAGGAAATTTTGGGGGCAGCCCCACTCTGTTTCATGGAGTTGCCTTGAGTCAGATCGACTGGAGGGCAATGCTGGTTTATTTTATTGGTGGTGGTGGTGGGGTATGGGCCAGTGAAACGGATTGTGTGGGTGCAGGTTGATTGTGTCCCATGGGGATGTTGGACACAAAGTGTGTTCTGTTGGGTTTTCAATGGCTGGTTGATTGACAGGACATCTCTACACCTTTTATTTTTGAGGTTCCTCTGGACTCGAACCTCTGTCTTTCTGGGTAGTTAACCATTGGCATCACCCAGGACTTTCTTTTCAGGTTCCAGCTCAGACTTAAATCCAATCGTCAGACCTCTGAGACTATATTTTTACATGTTTATTTGTGTGTGTGTGTGTGTGTGTGTTGGATACATTTGGAAATGTCATACTACTGTGATATAAAGTTTCATACTTCCCCTACCTTCTTATAGTAACTCACTTACCCATTTTGTGATCTCTGGTTTTTGTATAAAATCTTTGGAACAAGGTCTGGTGGCATTTATGTCCCCTGGTGCCCCATCAGGCATGGTTACCTGTCATATATTAGAATAGCTCATTTCTGTACTTAGATCTTTTATCAATTTTACAACATATAACATAATCACATCCAAGTCTACTAATTCAATATTCTTTCACTTCAATATTGTCTAACCGTCGAATACCTCACACCCCAATTCTAACCATGAGAAGAATTTCCCTGAAGGTCATTACTGCAATGTGATCAGAAGTCATTTTCAAAATCAGATTTATTTCCATTTCTATAAATCCTCATTCTGCTCCCCATAAGTGCTTTCTGAAAACCTTTTTGGGGCTGATTCCAATTTAAGGGGAGAATCTTGAACATGTTTTTTCTCTCGAGGGTTCCAGAATGATGGGGCAAAGACTTGGTTGGGTGTACCTAGCAGCGATGGACCTGCAGATCTTCACTGAGTTACTTCTTTCATTATGTTCATTGACTTCCTGGATTAATTTTATGGTGGAGGAAACCAACAGCTGATTTCTTCTGGGAAACACAAAAGGAGTCCGGGTTTTAATATATACTCTGGCTTTGCCAAGAAAACTTCAGGAAGTCACAGCTTTGTGAATATATGTAAGCCGGCTTTCAGAATTCATTTGTGGCATACTCTCAACTCAATCCATTAGACCAGATCCTAAAGTCCCTGTGTCTGCAAAAAACTCACTGGCACTTATACTAATTGGTAAAAAGTTGCATCATTACACTTCAAGTTATTTCAGAAGGTACATGGCCCAGCTGTGGAGGCTAAGAGAGCTAGACAAGAATAGCTAATTCTGACAAAGAGGCTTATATTATTCTTGAGATTTTAGCTGTTTGTCTCAGAGTTATAAGTAGAAATAGATATGGTTAACACCACCAAACAGACAGGTCATCTGAATTGTGCAGCACCCAAAGAAATGTGAATCTAGTCATGACAGGCTTCCGGGAACAATAGCATTGTCCCCTGGACTGTCTTCTTTGCTAATCATTCTCGCTGCCATAGAGTTGATGTTGATTCATAAGTGACTCAATAGTTGTGGTTGGGACTGCCCCCGTGGATTTCTGAGATTGTAACTCTTTATGGGAGAAGAAAGCCTTATCTTTCTCCCTTGGAGTGATTGATGGTTTTGAATGTTGACCTCACAGTTATCACTCCAACACATAGCCCACTAAGTCACCAGGACTTCTCTCTTCTTTTGTAGAAAATCTCAGAGTCCAGAGTAGTCATGACCTGCTCCCTCAGTGTATTCCCCAGTGAGCTTCCCCTGTGGGAGACGGCACTTCTGTTTGGTGAGCCAAGTCCATCCTGGTCTAAGACAGCCTGGATGGAGAAACCTGCTGGTTGCTGTTCCATGGTGTCCAACTCACGGAGACCTCATCTAGTTCAGGGCCAACTTTATGGCCATCAGGGTCTTCAAGGTCACACCGTGGTGACTGCATCCATCCATATCATGAAGGGTTTCCCTTTTGTGCATTGGCCTCCTCCTTTATCAAGCTTGAGGTCCTTCTCTGGTGATTGGTCTTTCCTGATAGCATGTCCAAAGTCAGCGAGCAGTAGTCTTTCTATCCAGGCTCCTAAGGAGCATGCTGACTCCTATTCCTTCTAAGACAGGCTTACTTGTTCTTCTGGATGTGCATGGTATGTTCAACATTCTTACCAACCCCACTGCTCAAGTGCAGTAGCTTTTTCTTTAGTACTCACAGTCCTGTGTTCCCATGCAGATGAGGTGATTGAAAGCGCCATAGCTTGGGTCAGAGACGTATTATTCTTCAAACTGACATCTTTGCTGTTTAAATCACCAAAGGAGGAAGTGAGTCATCCTTCCTACATGGTGTCTAAACTCAGAGCCTCCTGTGTTCCAGAAGCTCAGCATTCCATCTTTCCCCAAGAAGGAGCATGCAGATGGTGTAGCTACAAGATGCAGAGAACCTGGGTTCCTGATGGAGTTGAGGGAACAGAGCTGCTTCCATGACCAGGACTGTTGAGTGAAGAGAGAACTTTTTCCTAAGTGGCTACACAACTCATCAATGATGAGTTGCTCATGCGCTTTCCTCCTTGTCTGCTGAAGGCTTTCTGGACTCCATGCATGCTCTGTCTTCACACAGAGCACCCTGTTTCCTTCCTCTGTAACTTTAAGAAGAAGTGCTGGAGAGATCGAACTGGAGCTGCAGGAAGATGGAGTGATTGTCCACATGTTACCTGGAATCTCAAGGGTGGACATAATTGCTCCAGAGTCCACTCAGAGAGTCCCTGACCTACCTCTGGAAGGAGCTCTGGCCATTGGGAAGTGTACCAGGGTTAGCAAACAAGGTGCCTATTGATCTAATGGTGCCTCCCACTAATCTGCAACGCACAATTTCATCCACTCCCCCACCCCCTCCCTTGCATCACCAAGTGATTGCGGGGATACCTCCATGAAGTTGCTTACCACAGATTCGCAAGTAAACACAATGAACTGCGTGTGTGGACATGCCTGACTTGTTTCATCTGCTGCTGGGAATAACACATGGGCTAGGCTTTCTTTAGGGGCCTTGGGTCCCACTAACCCCTGCATAGACGTCTCAAAATGAAGGCCAGCTTGATTCAGGAGATTGGGTATTGGGGAGATTGGGTCCCAGGAGACCACTGACATGGAGGCGTTCACCACTGCAGTCTCACGGGAACCCTTTAGGTGGTATGGAAGGGCTGGACCCCCAGAGTCTGGCCAATTCCCCATGGTGTCTGGTGTCCATAGCAAGGATTAGGGTCTTTTGTAGGGTTCTGTCTCAGTCCTGTGGTGACATCAAGGTTCTTCTGGGGACTGACTTCCCATTCCTGGTGTGCCAGCATGGCTTCCCGGTCTTCTGCAGAGCTGGAATTGAGCCCCAGATAGCTGAGTCCTTTCCCACTGTCCGCTGGTTCTCGTTTGGAGTGTCACAGACATTGCAGAGCCTAGTGTGAAGTGGAGCCTAATGGAAGGTACAGGATGGTCCAACCTCAAAGGCCAGCCGGAAGCAACGAGTTCTCTTTTGAGCAAAGTGCTGCCCTCTTGTTCTGAAAATTCTTGGTGTGTCAGAGTTGTGTGATGTGTAGGGTCTACCAGTCTGGGAACTCCCTGGAGGGAAGTGTGCTGCTGAGGCTTTCTGGACACGTCTAGCCTGTGTGGGCCTGACGGTGACCTACTGGTTGGCATCAAGTTGGCTTTGGCTCTTGACGGCCCCGCATGTGTCAGGGTAGAATTATACGCCTCAGCATCTCCCACCCAATTCTTGGCCCTGGCCCTGCTTAGCTGATGAGATCAGGCATGGTCAGGGTGATCTGGCAATACATTTCACAAAGTCTTCAATGGTTCCTTTCTTCGGAAGTAGATCACCTGATCTTTCTTCTGAGGTACTTCTGCATGGAATGGGGTGTCCATCTGCTCAGTGAGCAGCTGAGCACATTCACTGGATGTGAGATTTTATTGTGCCCGGCGGCCTTGAGAACAAGCCTTCAAGGACCTGCAGACCTGCACGCTGCTATTTGCCCCAGATGCCCTTGGAAGTGGCCGCATTGGCTCTGCACCTGGGTCCCTGCAGGCAGTGGGGTTCTGCCCAGGACCCAGCATTCTATGGTGGGGATGGTTGCACAGTGGCAGAAAGAGGTCCCCCTGTTCCCTCAGAGGACCCAGCCACAAAGTTGCTCTGCCACACATCTCCCCTTTGGGGCCCTGCTGGACACTGCCGGCTCCGAGAGTGGGCGGTGTGTGACCTGATTTGCAAGGCGCTGGGGAGCCGAGCCTGCTCAGGAGCCCAAAGATCCAGCCTGCTTCTTGCGAGTGACTGTTTGCTTCACCGTCTCCCACGCTGCCCTCTGTTTCCATGGTGATGGGGACCTACGGGTGGATGTGTGCTAGGCATGCACAGGAACATCGGGCGGGCAGGTGGTCCTGTGTCTCTGGGCCGGAGAACACGTGGATACCCGTGTGTGTGTGTGTGTGTGTGTGTGTGTGTGTGTGTGTGTCTAAGCTTCATCATTTCCACTGGTCAGCATAGCCAGAGATGGGAGTGAGGGAGGAGGGGAGAGAGGCCTGGGGGAGGCACAGCCCCGAGCCAGGGCTCCAGCACCAGGCAGGGATGGCACACCGGCTGGCAACTCGAACCCGCAGCTGGGCTTGGGGAGAAAGGTGAGGTCTTCTGTCTCCATTACCAGCTTGGCAACCCTTGGGGGCAAGTGGACTCTGTCTGGTGTGGTCCCTGTGTGTCGGAATGGACTCGGCAGCTGTGGGTTTGGCTTACTTCCAGGTGCTCCCAGTCCCCTCTAGTTACTGGGTCATGTCCTGGTTAGTTCCGACTCAGGGGGAACCTCATGTACAGCAGAAGGAAGCAGGCTGGTCTCGCACAGTCCTCACAGTCGGTCTGCGGCCTGCACCGCTTGCTGCAGCCACTGGGTCCATCCACCTCGTGGAGGACCTTGCTGTCTCTCACAGCCCCATTCCTTTACCCAGCAGGATGCCCTTCCCCAAGAACGGACTTCTCCCCAGAATGTGTGTGTCCCATGTGCGTGAGATAGATCCTAGCCATTCTCACTTCTAAGGAACATTCAGTACTGCACTTCTCCTGGGGTAGTCTGGAGAAACAAATCCATAGATACTCATGTGTATAAGAAAGAACTTTATCTACAAGAGCAATGGAATATTGAGAAAACATCCAGCTCAGTCCACACCAAGTCCTTAAGTCTAATAGTAGCTCATATGTCTGATATCAATCTATAAAGTCCTCTTCAGATTCACAGACCACATGCAATCATGCTGAATGCAGGGGGATCACAGGCCAGTGGAGGGAAGGTCTTGTGGATCCAGTGGTGGTGGAAGCATCTCAATGCTGGTGTGGGTCTCCACGTGGCTCCTCCAGCTCCAGGGCTCTGGTTTTATTAGCATGTCTCCATGCGGCTTCTCAGCAGCAGTGTCTCCCAGGGAGAGTGTGTGTTTGTGCATGTATGTGTGTCCTGTCTTCAGTGAGCTATTTATCCCCCTAGCACTTCCAAATGAGGTCATTAAACTGCAATCTGATTGACAGTCTAAACCCACCCCTTCATTCTTATGTCTCAGGTTGACACCAGATGATGCCATGACCACATCTCCCAGGACAGATTGGCCTGTTCTGCGGGCAGCCCATCATGGTTACATTCAATATGGTACAATGGGGATTCTTTGCCACCAGCACTATCCAAAGACCAGCCTGATTCCTTCTGTTGTACATCAGGTCCCTCTGAGTCTGTTGGGTCACAGGAACTGGAAAGCCTGAGGCGTCCTCTCCCCGACCCAAATGAGTTACTTGTCCTCTGCATGGTCTGGGTATGGTTGGCGATGCTCACCTGAGAACTTGAGATTGTCTTTCCTTCAGGCTGCTCCAGAGAAACCAGAGGAGATGAACAATGGACAGGGTCCATATACAGCCAGTGCTTCCCTCTCAGGGTGTGTCAGGGTAGAGCTGTGTTCTCCACCAGGCTTCCGCTGTTGGGTGTTTCTGGAAATCAATCACCAGGTCTTTCCTCAGAAGCGCTCCTGGGTGGGCGGACCTGTCCTTACCAGGATGAGTCCCTAGGGACTGCTGCTGATCTGCATTCTCACTGTTTCTTGGTCTCTGGGGCCTTAGAATCCCAGAGAGTCAGCAGGATCCTGGCCATTGACCAGTGAGGTTGATGCCCCACACAGCACCCAGGAGTCACAGAGCTCCTGTATGCCAGGTAAGGGTCTCTCTCTCTCTCTCTCTCTCACACACACACATTGCTGGCCAGTTGGCTCTGAGCTTTAGGGAGGCTCACTACCACCTTTCTACCAGGTGCCTCAGGGCAGGTTGGAGCCATCAGTCTTTTAACTATCAACCAAGCTGCGTGAACCACCCCAGGGACCCCCTCACCCACGAAGGCTTCATGAGGCACCTGTTCAATCTCAGGGTGGGTTGGGGAGAGTCATTTCACGGCTCTCCGGGCTGCATCAAGGCACCGGGACCACTTACCATGTCTGGTGCCCCTGAGAGCAGTTCATTAAGTGTTAATAACCGCTGTAATTGTGTTACCTGCTGCTGGCTTGATTATTTAATTCGACCCTCGGAGGGATTAATCACTATTTAATCAGTGCTGCCGTGGAAAGGGGTGGCCCAGCCCTGGTGGTTTGGAGGAGTAATGACAGACCACCGCTCCTTCCCACGGGCTGTAAGTACACACTGGGCAGGGGGCTGCATCCCCACTCATCCTGGTCTGGGTTCCTGAGATCCTGGCAGATGTGCAATAAGTATCAGCAGGACACCCACAGGGAGTCACTCTTAGAGTGGGCACCCCCCACCCATGGCTCTGATGGCATGTGGGTGAGGGCCAACACCACTGTGGAAGCCCTTGTTGGGCCAGGCCACTCTGGAGGGACAGACCTTACAATTCCTGACTGGTTAGTATTGCTTACAGGCGGTGGGACTGTGAGCTGCCACCCTGTCTGCTCCTGCACACTACGGTACTAAGTGCGACAGACCCTGTGCCATCACCCTGATGTACACCCCTAAATCCATAGGGCTTTCCAGGGCTGAGTTTTGGCAGGCCATTACCAGGCCTTCTTACCCAGCCTGTCTTAGTCTGGAAGCTTTGCTGCAGCCTGCCCTGTGCACAATAGCCTGGAATCTCCACTGACCGACCGCCTGCCCGACTGTGGCCATGCACCAGCCAGGAACTTAGCCCAGGTCTCTTCCTGGTGAAGATTCTCCACGGACCGCCTCCTGTTCTCACACGAACAGGATACATAGGAGGTAGCCGGGCAAAGTGTTTGCGAGGACTTAGGCTCACAGTAGCCACCAACAGCTGCGTGCCTGCAGCTTTTCGGTCCATCATTGGCCAGGGTGGTCCTGCTCAGCCAAGGATGGATGGAGTTGGGCAGCCAGCGGCTGTGCCTCCCATGAGGCTTCTGGGACCTTCTGAGCCCTGTGTGAGGGTCTCAGAAGTTCACCACCGATGTTACGGCTGCTCTCGGGGGTCCTTGTTATGCAGGATCTTGATGAGGGATGTGCCTCGCAAACCTCCAAAAGTCAGCTCAGACAGGAGAGTCGTCTTCAGCTGCAGCCTTCAGGCACTGTCTCCATGGGACTGGGGGGTGGATGGGCTCAAATTTAAATGGAGTGACACAGTGGGTGAGGGTAGAGGGATGGGGCTTCTCAGGAAGCTATTTCCAGATGGTGATCCCAAATGCACTCCACGCAGAGACCTTCACCTTGGGACCTTCACCAGTGTGGCTATAGCTGATGCAGCGCCTCCTCTGGATAACAACCTAGTCAGTTTGCAACATTGTTACCTTCTCTATTGTCACTCTGCTACCAAGGAGGAGAGCCCCAAGTCATCTTGAGTCTCTGTGTGTGTGTATGTGTGTGTGTGTGTGTGTGTGTGTGCAGTCCCTGTGAGTGAGTCTTGGGTCCATGGTCTACCACATTCTTGCCTCCACCAGCATCTTTGAGCCGCAAGACCGAAATTTTGCAGGAGCCACTCCTCCCCCAAGATAGAAGGATTTGTCTGGATATCACCAAGGTTAGTGAGAAACAATGGTAGGTTAGGGACACAGGGATCTGTGTTACAGGGGCCTTTAGAGAGAAACAAAACCAGGGAGGTTTATAAGCATATGTAAATCAAGAGAAATTTATTTATATCCAGAAATGACACACACCATTGTAGAAGTTGGTGGGTCCAGTCTGCCTCAGGCATGTGTTAGTCTGGGTAGACTAGAGAAATAAATTCATTGACACTCTTGTGCATAAGAAAGAACTTGAATTGCACATTGAGAAAACATCCCAGCCCAGTCCAGATCAAGTCCCCAAGTCCGATATTAGCCCATTTGTCCAACACCAATCTATAAAGTCCTCTTTAGAGTCATAAAACACATGCAATGATGCTGAATGCAGGCTGATCACAGACCAGTGGGTGGAAAGTCTTTGGATCCAGTGGTGTTTTAAGCATCTCAGCAGTGGCAGGAGTATCCATGTGTTTTCCTCTCCAAGGAGGAAATCACAGAGTTTTCCCAGAGTCCTCCGGGGGAAGGCCACATCCACATAGTAGCTTCATTGTCTATCATCTGATAGATAGACCAGACTCATCTCCTTCATCCTTAATCATCTCATGTCTATTGACACCAGGTTATGTAACTACCACAGTCACATAGAAGTTGGAAGCTTCTTCTTACTCATGTGACAGCAGAGGCTGATGAACAGGAAGCAGGAGGGTGGACACAAGCTGAATGCAAGGCCCCAGTGCACTGATGGTCCCTGGGATCACCAGGCAATGGAGTTGTCATGATTAGGCCCCATCAACCCATAGAGAACTATGCACAAGACAGCCAAACACTGCCTGGTCCTGTGTCACCCTCACAACTCTTCCTATGCCTGAGACCATTGTGGCCGCCACAGTGCAAACCCATCTCCTTGTGGGCCTTCCTGTTTTTCACTACCCTGCCGTTTTACCAAGCATGCTGTCCTTCTCCAGGGACTGGTCTCTCCTGATGCCATGTCCAAAGTATGTAAGATGAAGCCCTGTCATTCTTTCCTCTAAAGAGCACTCTGGCCATTCCTGTTCTAAAACAATTGGCATGTCCTTTTAGCAGTCTCAGTTACTTTCAATATTCTTCTCCAGCAGCACAACTCCAAAGCCTTACGTCCCGGCTTGCAGTGTAGCAGGAGACCCCTGGATCAGATGCCAGAGCCAGACCCAGCAGCAGGCAAAGGGGCCAAAAGACTTTGTTCTGCTCACAGTCTCTCACTGACAAAAGACCACATCTGCATGACGGTGTCATCAATCAGGTGATGGGGGGTTGCTACTGATTGTTCAGGTGCCGTTGTCATAGCGGCGCAGTGAGGCAGTGTCTGATGTTGGTGCCTCTCAGTCCCAGGCATGAGGGACAGTCACAAAGGGTTTTTTTCCCCCAAACTAGTGGTGTTTGTGCTTGTCTCTGAGGCCAGGGCAAGTCTGCAGATGAATTCTTGTGTTCTAGTTTTCCTAGGGGAGCTTCAGGAAAAAGGGCCCATCAGAATAGCAGGTTCTCAGGGTATCTCCTGCATCAGTGAAAGTCTAGGCTTAAAGGTGAGCCCAGAAGGTCATGGTGACTCCACTTTGGGGTGACTCCAAAGGGGTCATCTTGGTAGAACTTCTTGAAGGACACAAGATAATCACAGGGAATTATTGTGAAGCACTTTTAGGAAAACTGAAGAATGCAGTGATGAGGAAAAGGCCAGGAAAGTCATGTTGAGGACCCCATCACCCATCACCACCATGCAGCTGCTCATCCTTTGTGGGTAGCAAGTCTTTCCCATGAGAATATTCTTGTGAAACCTTACCCCATCCACCCTATATCCTTGACTTTGGCATTCAGACTGGCCCCCCTTCTAAAATTAAAAGAATGTTGAAAAGAAACATGCTATCAAAGATCGGGAAGTTGCCTTGTTGACATGGTGCACATCAAAGAGAGCAGGATTCTTCCAGGAAGGATTACTGTCTGAAGCAGAACAGACCAGGATAGAGACTAATGTCAAGACATCATAGCTTCTCACTCGGCATTTCTATGATTTTGTAGAGAAACATTTTGACACCATCACCGGCCCCTGCTTGGCTGCACCACAGCAGCTGTGCAACATGGGAACATGGGTCATGATCCAAGGTTGAGCATAGGTGAAGTGGTGATTCCCACCCCTTCTGCATAACTCCAAAGCTGATGTCATTCTCACCCAGCCACCGGACGTTGACTCGGCATGGGGACACTATTCAGCTCAACCACTTGGCAGGTTTCTTTGACTGTCACCCAGCGAGGGCCTTCATCAGCTAATATGCATTTATATTGTGATGTTGCCATGGGGACAATGCCAACCTTGGAGGGAAGGCTCCGTCTTCCGCACCCATAAGACACCATTCATTGCCAGCAGACAATCCTCTTCCACGTCTTGGTGCCTCCAATGTGGTACTGCTCAGATTGCTCAGAACTGCTGCTCCTGACTTGGGCAGGACGTGGTGGGCTTCCTTCTGGAATGTTCTTGCTGTTGCTGCTGTTGAGTCACCATTGAATCAGTTCCAACTCACGGGGACCCCGTGTGCGCAGAGTGGGATGGCTACCTTGGGGTGTGCAGGCTGGACTTCCAGGAGCAGATGGCTAAGCCTGTCTTCCAAGTTGCCTCAGAGTGGGTCAGACTCAGTCCTTTGGTTACAACCACTGAATCCTCATCCATGAGGAGGCCTCCTTGACCAGGTGTTGGAAGATGCTCACCCAACCTCTACTTTACCCTTTTGATGTCAAGCCATCTGTTCTTCATCAATAGCTCACCTCCTTTCCAGCAGTTCTAAGAGTAAGGAAGCTAGTCCTGGATGGTCAGCTGAAATTTGTGAACATTTGAAACTTAAAAAGTAGCTTCTTCTTGGTAAAGGGAGTCTTGGTTTTCTAATCATTCAGAAAAATGCTGCACTCCTTTTGGATAGGGTGATCAAAGACTATAGCCTACAATATGGATCACATCCCAACATAAGGACAACAAGAATTCTCACAACTGAACACAAACACAACATAATGTAAACGGGGGGAAATCGAGTTTTCAAAGATTTCTTTTTACTTAGATGAACAAGAAATCAGATAATGTATTCTGTTCAGCCAATCTGCTTCACAAGACCTCTTGTCAGTGTTACAAAGTAGAGTCACTGTGGACTAAGGTGTGCCTGACCCATTTTCCCAGGGCCTCATAAGCGTGTTGTGTTAGTCCGGGTGGACTAGAGGAACAAATTCAAGGGCATGCATATAGGTATAAGGAAAGGGTTTATATACAAGAGAAATGTGACCCTAAGAAGGCATCCCAATCCAGTCCAGTGCAAAGTCATAAGTCCAATAATAACCCATATGCCTGAAATCAGTATATAAAGTCTGCTTCAGACTCAGAAAGTCACAGCTCAGTGGGTGCAGAATTCTGGTGCTGGCAGGGGTTTCCCCATGGCTCCCCGCTTCCAGGGCTCAGGTCCATCAACAGCATGCCACTCCAGCTTCAGAGGTCTGTCTTCATCAGGGATAAGCCATGTGGTCTCTCCACCGGTAACTCCAGCTTCCCAGCTGCCACCATTCTGTGTTGCCTGTGGTTAATCATCTCTCTAACTCCCAACAACTGGGGAAGATAGTTTCTCATCTTCATGAGGGAAATACCGCGAGGTTTCCCAGGAGTCTCAGGGGAAAGCCATGCCCACACAGAGGCCTCATCAGCTACTCATTGGCTTTCTCCTGATTAAGAGGTCAGACTTCACCCCTACATTTCAATTATAAAATTAACATAAGCACATGACTGCCACACATGTGAAGATTGGACAATTAGTAAGGAAGACCAAAGGACTGGCAGATTTCAGTTGTGTTGTTAAAGCACGTGGAATATGCTGTGGATTCTCAGAAGAAAGAACAAATCTATCTTGGAGGCAGAACCACCAGAAAGCTACTTAATAAGATCTGTGAGGTTAGCAAGGTTTTGTCTCACTTACTCTGGACATCTTCTCAGGGCGAACAAGTCCCTGGATAAAGACAATCTTGGTCAAGTGAGGTCATCAAGAGAAAGGAAGCCCCTCACAGGATGGCTCAACACAGTGGCTGCCAGAATTGGGCACTGCTTCATTCTGTTGTACATGGGGTTGCTTTGAACCAAAGATGACTCACTGGTTCCTACCAACAACTGCAGCACTCCAGGTCGGTCCAGCTTTTTAAAAATCTCTGTTTCTTCAACTATTTTTTTCACATGTGGTGGGAAACAGGCCACTATCCTAACTCAGGCTTGTATCAAGTGTACGATTTTGGTGAACATGACCCAGAGGAGGGAGCCATTTGAATGATTTTCCTTTGAGATCTATAATTTCAATTTATAACATGGAAAGGGCAGGGGTGAGGATGGACGGGAGGGGACCACTGAACTCTGTAGATGCCGGCCAACCCTCCAAGCTTCCCCTTGAACCTGAAAGTGGGTGGGATTTTCTTGCCCTCTCCATCATGTGTGGCCCTGTTACAGATTGAATTATGTCCTCTAAAAGGATCTATTGAAGTCTTACCTCTCAGTATCTGTGAAGGTGGGCTTGTTCGGAAAAAGGGTCTTTGAAGACGTTCTAAGTTCAGTAACAAGAGGCCATTCTGGAGTAGGGTGGGCCCAAGTCCAGTAGGACTTGTCCTCATAAGACAAACAAAGGAGCCCATAGACACTGAGAGGACAACATGGCAGGAAGATGGCCATCACATGGTAGGAGTTACAAGTCAAAGACTGCCTGTGACTCCTGGGGGCTGGGAGCCAGAAGAAAGGATCCTGCCCTACAGGTTTTGGAGGCAGCATGACAGTATCCAAATTTAGATTCCCAGCTCCCAGGACTGAGAGATTTCACTTGTGGCATTCTAAGTCACTTGCTGGGATATTGTTGTGACAGCCCTAGGGAAGAACGAAGTCCCTCTGGATCACACCTTCAGTTTGATGTCAGTCTTACAAGCTCTTCTTCATTGTTGCCACATGTGTCCCCTCCAGGGGATACACCTACTCACCACTTAGTGATATCACAGTTTCTGACAGTTCACATTTGTGACAATACTAGGATATTTACTATCTTCTTATTTTGTGCATTAATGACATACAACTGACAGTATTAAATACCAAGGTATGAGGTGAGAGCAATGCTGGGCTATGAACATTACGGTGACATGTCAACATAGGCAGGCTGGGATTCTCAAGTTATGTAACGAGGTGACTTTTGAAGCTATGCCATCAGGTAGCCTGGCAGTTATATAATGAAAGGGTCATCTTTAGTTTTGTTCTTTGATGTGGTTCACATTCATTTTGGCATCACACTGGTGTTTGCATAGCCATCTGGTCTTTGTTATATAATGGTATTGTTAAGTGGGGAGCAGGTGAATTTTACATCCCTAACCTGATCGACAATAAATAAATGAGTCAGAATTGACTTGATGGCACATGGCATAAACAGTCAAGGGGCGGGAGTACCACACATATCCTAACTTTGACAAGTTAGTGAACTTCTTCATTCCCTCTCCTTCTACCCCGTGATAGTAAAGCTTTCTCCTCGATCTGAAGCAGGGGTGGGAAACCACTGATCCAAGCACTGAATTGTTGCTGTTTGGCGCCAGTGGGTTGGTTTTGACTTTGTTGACGTTTTGCATAAGAGAACGAAGCACGGCCCATTCCTGCACCATCCTCACAATGGTCCCTTTGCACCCACTGTGTCCCTCTTTCGCCTTGAGGGCCTTCCTGCTCACTGGTCTGCTGATACTTTACCATACATGGCTTCCAAAGTACATGAGACAAAGTCTTGTCATGCTTGCCTCTAAAGAGCCCAGGCTAAGGAGCGTGCTCCATCCACGGCAGACTTGTTTGTTTCTTTGGCACCCCATGGCACTTTCAATATTCCTCTCCAACACCACAACTCAATTGCATCAATGCTTCCTCAGTCATCCTTATTCAATGGTTACCTTTCACATGCATAATGAAGTGATTGGCAACATCATGGCTTTGGTTGGGTGCACCTTCGTCTTCAAAGTGACATCCTTGCTTTTTAATACTCTAAAGAGATCTTGTGCAGCAGACTTATCCAAGGTGAAAGACTCTTTTTTGCATCTCTACAGAACCTCTCCCTCTGTCCAGCACTCCCTCTGTTCATCCTAATGCCCATTCCAATGTCTGATGGCCGATGGCCATATCTATCAGTTGAGGCGGATAATTTCTTTGTTTTTGTGTCAGTTCATGGAACTTTCATTATTCTTCGCCAGCATCACAACTCAAAAGCATCAATTATTCTTCGGTCTTCCTGATTCAATCTCCAACTTTCACATGCAGATCATGCTGTTGACAATGCATTGACTTAGGTCAAGCGTACCTCAGTCCTCAAAGTATCTGCCCTGCTTTTCAACACTATGAAGAGATCTTGCGCAGCTGATTTATTCAATACGATATGTTGATCTTTTGACTGCTGCTTTTATGAACGTTGATTGTGGATCTGAGCAAGATGCACCCTTGACAACATCAATCTTTTCTCCTTTTATCATGATGCCACCTATTTGTCCAGGTGTGCCAAGCTAACATCACACACCTCACTGAAGAGATGCACTTACAGCTGCCACATTAAGGGGGGGGGTAATTAAATTTTGACTAGTGTAGCCCATGGATGATATTATAAATATCCTTAGCAGAAAAATGTTCCCCACTCCTGAAATAAGGAATGTGAAACTCCTGCATGTCTTCAGAAGGTATTGTTAATGTACATGCTCACGTACAAATACTATTTAATGTATATTTCATCTTTTTAATGTATATTTCTTAGAGAATGTTCTGGGATATAACGAAGATGATCCATCTTCTTTTGATGCTCACTTTTTGCTTTTTTACTTACGTGAAGAATTTTGACATCGGAGCATTTCAAAATTTCATCCTTGAAACATCCAAACTTATGTTTGTACCAATGATCATCTGGTGTCTGAGTAACTTCCTCCTTGGAAGCAGAAAATCAAAAGGTGCTCTTTCTTTAACCACCACAATGAATGGTGGAGTCATTCCTCACCTTGAATTCTAAGCATCTATGGTCCCAGACATCTTTTTAGTCTTGTTCCAACTCCATGACAAGCTACATCGCTGCCTTTGCCCTTCTCCAGAAGATGACAGATGGGTACTGGCTGCCACTGATGCAGTCAGGTTATAAGAACACAGGAAAATAAATTTTAACAGAAGCAGGATGGGAAGTCTTGCTTTAGTGTAGTTTAATATCAAGATCCAGATACTGGTCTTTTCCTGAGTAGTTCAGGGAACAATAAAGGGTTTATGGCATAACTTAGCCAGGATGACGCATTGGCAGGATCCTCCTGAAAGCATCATCAGTTGCACTTTGGTGTGTGGTTTCCTCACCCCACTCCTTGTCCATTTCAGCTCTGGCATCCCTGTCAGGCAGCCTGGCATCTTTGTCTTTCCATGGGGCCAGGCTGCACTCAACAAGACCTCTGTATGCACTGGGTCTGCTAATCTATCACAAGGAAACTCTCTGAGGCAGAGAAGCTCCTGCTTCTGCAGCAGCGGGGCACAGGGCTCAGTGAAATGGAGAGTGCATTTTCCTGGCACCAAACGCAAATCATGATTTCCATAATGGGCCACAGCTCCCTGTAAAATGCTTCCTATTTTCTTGAAGGGAAATGTTAAATGGTTAGCAGTGCCTTTCTCAAATTATTATTTTATGATAAGGAATGAAACATGGATTACCGACATAAAAGCCTGGATATGAAACATCAATTTGAAGCCCCTGGCTGTAGTCAGGAGGGAGCAGACACGTGGTGAGGGGCTGGGCGCAGTGGTGCTGAAACTCAGCACTGCTGAGGCTCTCCTGGCAGGGATGCTCGGGTCAGTGGGCTAGCCCTGCACAATCTGGACCAGCTGAACTCTGCCTAGTAGTGGGGGGGCAAGTATGAGTGCTGTGGGCTTCTTGTTCCATTTAACTCTCTGGTTTCCATGGCCTCCTGATGATGCTTCTCATCTGCCTCATGGGGATGAACAGGCTGGTATGGCCCCAGAGTTTGCCCTGTCATTGCCCACACAGGCGTGAATGGGGTTTTGGTGAATGACTACAAGAAGAGGTCAAACAAACTGCTGTCAGGGTGACTGGAGAAGGTCAAGGTGGACTTCTTATCCACCTCAACTAAAGAAGAAGTGCATTGGCCATCAGCTGTGGGGATGGGAGTTTGGTGAAGGGAGGCAGGGATGAGAGGAGGGGATTTGTAGAGGTGGAAGGAAGGTTCTTCTGCACAGTCGCACAAGATCTCGTCAGTGCTGAAGTAAGCATATTACTATGAGGATAAGGTGCACTTGACCAAAGCCATGATCTTTTCAGCCACCTCCTGTGCATGTGAAAGTTGGACATTGAATGAAGAAGATTGAAGAAGAATGGATGCCTTTGAATGATGGGGTTGGCAAAGAATATTGCAAGTACCAGGTACGGCCCAAAGAGCAAACATGTCCTGGAAGAAGTACAACCAGAATGTTCCTTAGAGGCAGGGATGGGGAGGCTTAGCCTCATGCACTTTGGACATGTTGCCAGGAGAGGCCAGGCCCTAGAGAAGGGCAGCATGCTTCGTCAAGTGGTGGGGCCGCATAGAAGGGGAAGTTGCTCCACAGATGATTGACACAGAGAATGCAACGACAGGCTCAAGCTTCAGGACGCTTGTGAGGGTGGCATAGGCCCCACGGTGTTTCCCCTGGTGCATGTTAGGTCACTCAGAGTCGGACGTGATTTGAGGGTGCCGAACATCACCACCAGGAAAGGTGCTTGCTCACGGAAGTGACGGACAGAAAGAAGCTTGCTTCTCTGAAGGGTCAGTGGTGGGGAGCTTTCTGAAACCAAACCCGCTGCCTCTGAGCCGATGCTGCCTTTTGGCGAGCCCACGGGATGGAGCTGATCTGACTTAAAGGGTTTCCAAGGCTGTAAATCTTTATGGAAGCACACTGCCACGTCTTTTTCCAATGTGGGAACTGGTGGATTTGAACCACTGACCTTAGGGTTGGCAGCTGAATGCTTAACTGCTATGTCACAAGGGCCCCCCTTTCTGAAGAGCCGTCTCTTGGCTCTCATGGCACTATACCACCTATTACTTTTAGTCATCTGGCTGGTTTGGCTTGAGTCTCCTGTCCGGACCAAACCCACCACCACGAGTTGAGTCAAACTCACAATGACTCTGGGACATTGGCTCTCAAGCTTCCTAATGCCTCAGCCCTTGAATACAGTTCCTCAACCATAAGATCATTTTCGCTGCTACTTCATAACTATAATGTTGCTACTGTTATGAATCAGGCGGCCTCTGTGAAAGGGTCGTCTGAGCCCTGAAAGGGTCTCCACCCAGTGGTTGGGAATCACTGCACTAGGACAAGGCTTCAGAGGCTGTCAGTCTTTAGGGAACAGACAACATCACCTTGCTAACCTTTCGGTAAGCAGTCGGACACTTTAGCCTCGGTACCACCAGGGGTCCCCTCCTCCTTCCTGTTGTGGTAGCTCTCATGCACTGCCTTGATGGGGCAGCTTCCCGGGCTGGCCCAGAAGCCTTTGCTGCCCCAGAGGTTTTCTTTGTCAGGCTCCACCCTGTGGATCCCACAGCTCATCTTAGTACATGAAGCTGGTGCTTAGCATTCCAGAAGGGTCCTGGCTCTCGAAGAGTTCTCTCTGAGGTCTCCAAGTGCTCTCCATGGCTTCTTTTTCACCAGGACATTCTAAGGAACTTATGGTCGGGATCGTTCCCCAGCTCCACCCCACCACAGAACCTTGCGCAAAACAACGGTGAGTCGTCACAGCTGGGACACGGACAGAGGCAGGTTCCTGAGGGTGTCGAGTCCACTGGTGGTTTGTTTGTACTTCTCTGCATGTGCGTCTAGGGCTCCCCCACCTGCTCTCCTGACCAGAGTCAACACAGAGCGTGATTCCATCACTACAAGGATCCATCTGTGACTCATGCCTACCCACAAGGGGACACCTCTAACTCCTGGAAAGCACAGCTCTGTCCTCTATTTTGGGCATTTTCTCATAGAGCGTGGGACCTTCTGGGTCTGACTTTCCCCCACTTAACCAAATCCCCCGGACCTTTGCCAGACCTGTTGCGAATACCCGCCTTGTTGCTGTTGTTAAGTGGTGTTGAAT
>PVJH01008901.1:0-82300 GCA_004026705.1 Nesogale talazaci | reverse complement strand
TCAATATTAGACACTGCACCACTGCATCTCTCTCTACTAAAGAGACTTTAAAGTCAATCTCAGCCCTTCCTGCTTCAGATGAGAAAACTGAGGCTTACCAAGGGTAAATAAGGATTGTGGGAAGCACTAGCAGAGAGACGCCATGTGACCTGATTCCCATCTTCTTTTCCAATACCTTACCAGGATCTCTGCTTCCAAAAAAAACTCACAGTTCATTCTAGTCACACACAAAGTTGAATCTTCTCATTTGTTCCTTTATTCCAATGTGTTTCTTTTGACTGCCGTTTCCCCACAGACACTAACTAGAAGCATCTCCTTACCATGGTCTCTTTTCAATACCAGTTGATGATTGCCTGAGAGAATGACTTCATATAGGACCATCGGGGGCCTGGAACCCATGAGTCCAGATCAGTGACCTTTGGGCAATATTGGGAAGCCTTTGGCCTGTTTCAGTTTTGAAAGATCAGGCTGATGGTCATGTTTCTCCACTAAGGGTCACCAATAAGGATAATTATTGGGGGAGAAATATGACCATGATCCTGGTAAGGAGAGTTACACCTGGTGGTAGAACACTATGCTCTATATAATACATATATATTTAATATTTCAAATACTAACAGAATCACCCAAAATGAACAAGTTTCAACAGAGCTTCCAGAGTAAGACTGCAAAAGAAGAACAGGCTGTGTACTCCAAAGAAGTTACCCCCTGAAAACCTATTGGATAGCATCAAAACATTGTCACTTACTGAAAACTTATTGAACAGAAGGAGAACATCATCAGAACAATTGTGCAGCTGGAGCAGGATTGAGCAGTGTTTTATTCTTTTGTACATGATGGGCAATGAGTTGGAACAAACTCCAGGGGCCTATCAACAACCAGCCTAACCATGTGCAGTGAATTCCCTTGTGCATAAGAGCATGTGCTCCCTAGTTTCAGTAACTGATATTTCAGAAGTACATCTGAGACATAGCCATAGCTATCTACATGTACATCTATAGCTATATCATCATATTTATATCTACCATCTCTATATCATACCCATATACAACATATCTATATCTATCATATCTATAAACATCATATCTATATCATCATCATCTATATATTAGAGAAAACCAACAAGGTCCGATAGAGTGAAAAAAGGCAAAGAAGGGGGAAAAAAACTCCTGAAAGCAACTACCAGTTGATTTTATGGAAGGGGATTCCCCGTGCAAACAACGACTGCTTCTCCATTCCTCCTCTCCACATCTGTGTCCACAGATCCAGATCCTCAGCAGTCTCAAGGGCCATACTATAGTTTTTAAAATTTTGTGATGTTGTGTTTCTTATTTAAATGATATGATTTTACTCTGAAATTATTTACTTCGAAGTTTCTGTGTAATGTTTTGTATAAAAAGGTAAGCTAGGGTAAACACTTGGTGGTCAAGAACAAGTTAATCCATTTTCAGTTATTTCTTATGGGAAAAGGTGATTTGGAAGTCAACTGTAACACATATTGATGCTCCTTCAAAAACGGATTAGCGTTGAGGTCCGGGCTTCCACTGTGGAAATACATAGCCTATTTCAACGTGCGCAACTTCCAGCAACTATTCTTTCAATTCAGCCAGACATTGATTCTCAATTTGAAATTGTTTTCTTTAGTTAAGATCAGTTAAGATGTTGGAAAGGTGGGAAGTTCTCTCCTCCTGATAGCTTACCTGCCAGGGTCTAACCACATGTAATACATAGGAGAGTTTTTGCTTTTATCTTTTTTTAAAAAGAGGTAATTTTCAAAGAAAAAAATCACAACTCTTTATTTCCATCTATTTTACTTTTAAAAAGGGTTAGTAATAGTCTGGCCTAAGCACCACTAAGTCTCAATCTCCAAATATCAACTTTCTACATTTATTTGCATGTTCCACTTGCCTGCACTGATTACCAGGAAAGCAGTTCTTCAAACACAGGGATAATTCATTTGTTGACAAATTTGACATAGTAGAACCAAAAACATGCCAATAACATTAAGAAAAAGGACATGACAGATGCTTTTAAAACTTTTTAAGTCTATCATGGACAGCCAGAAATCAATACCTTTGAAGACTATTTTAAATACTTTAACTTGAGGGGGATAGACAGGAAATAGCCAAGCCAACCCAAGAAGAAACAGAAAATATGAATTCACCAACCTATTAAAGAGACTACAATGTTACATATACCATCTCCTTATTCTGCTCTAAAACAAAGTCAGAAAGTCATAGGCCCATAAAGTTTGAAGCTAAACTTCAAAGAAACTAATATCCTGTTCTTTGATAGACTGTTGCAGAGCACATATAATAAGGCAAAAAAACCTGTTCCTATTACAGGACTATGAGACTACAGCAAAATCTAGGTATAAAAAAGATTAAAAATTACAGAACAATTTGAACAAAGTAGAAGTAAATTCTTTTTTTCCTCTTCTTCTTTCCCATCACTGCCCTGGTGGGAGTAGGAAGCCCAGCCTTGCTCCTGGAGAGCTGCTGCTGGATTTGAACCGTCAACCCTGTGGGCTGCAGTCCCGCACACAACCACTGCACTACTGGGGCTCAGCTGCTACCCTTTAAAGTGTTCAAAAGATTGGATGTTTCTGTGAAGATGAGGGTTAAGTCTGACCCAAGCTATAGCATTTTCTTTTCTTTTGAATATCTTTATCAGCACTAAATGTACATATCAATCATTCCCAATGATTGATTCCAATGATTGAATTCAGGTTGCTGAATTCAATGTTGCTGTTGAATGTCGTTGAGTTGATTTGCACTCATCGCGACACGACATACAACAGAATAAAACACTGTACAGTTCTGTCCATCCTCACAATTACTGTTATGTTTGAGCCCATTATTGTAGCCACTGTGTTACTACATCTTATTAAGGGCCTTCCTCTATTTTAATGGTCACTCCACTTTACTCAGTTTGATGTCCTTCTACCTATGCTGGTCTCTCCAAACAATATGTCCAAAGTACACAAGACGTCTCACAAACCTTGCCCCAATGGTGCATTCTAACCTTAGATCTTCCAACATAGATGTGTTTGTTCTTTAGCAGTCCATGGTGCTTCCAACATTCTTCACTAGAACCATAACTTGTGTGTATCAATTCTTCAATCTTTCTTATTAAATATTGAATTTCTATGTGCATATGAGGCAATTGGGAATGATTGATATGTACATTTAGTGCTGATAAAGATATTCAAAAGAAAAGAAAATGCTATAGCTTGGGTCAGACTTAACCCTCATCTTCACAGAAACATCCAATCTTTTGAACACTTTAAAGGGTAGCAGACTTACTCAGTGCAATGCTTCATTTGCTCTCTTGCTTTCTGCTTCCATGAGCACTGATTATGGATCCAAACAAGATGTGATTCTTAAAATCTTCAAATTTCTCCAGTTAGTATGACATTGCCTGCTGGCCCAGACATAAGGATTTTGATCTTCTTTACACTGAGTGGTAATACATACTGAAGACTGGAATCCTTGATCTGCCTCAGGAAGTACTTCAAGTCACCCTCACTTTCAGCAAACAAAACGAGTCCTTTGCCAAGTTGCAGGTTGTTAAATAAGGCTTCCTACAACCTGATGCTGTATTCTCCTTCATACAATGTTGCTGCTCTGATTATGTACTCATCAGACAAATTAAGTAAGTATGCGACAGTGTACAGCCCTGATGCACACCTTTCCTTATTTTAATCTATGCAGATTCTGTGGGTCAAGAATTTAATCAGGCAGGAAGTATGCAAAGAAGATGGAAAGAATAAACAGTCACCCTACCAAAAGAGCTGGTCAGCAATCAATTGTCTCAAGGGGTAGCATATGAGCAAGAACCAAAGGGGCTGAAGGAGAGAATCTAAGATGCACTGAAAACATTAGCCAAAACAAGATTCCAGGAATTGATAGAACACCAATTGAAATGTTTCGTCCAGCTGATAAAGTATTAGAAACACTCACTTGTCTGTAGGAGGAAATATGGAAGACAGCTGACTGGGAGAGATCCAAATTTGTACCCATTCCAAAGAACAGTCACCCAATAGAATGCTCAAATGAAACAATGTCATTTATAGGATATGCAATTAAAATTTGACTGAAGATTATCCAGCAAAGATGACAAGGTTCTGCCAGAGGTTCAATCTGAATTCAGAAGAGAACTTGGAATAAAGAATAGCATTATTGATGTCAAATGAATATTGGCTCAAAGGAGAGAAAACTAGAAAGACATCTACTTGTGTTGTGTAAAGACATTCGACTGTGTGGGCCATACCAAACTATAGATGACCATGAGAACAATGGGAATTCCAGAATGCTTAATTGTGCCCATGCAGATTCTGGACAAGGATAAAGAAGTAGTTGCATGAACAGAAATGAATTCAACCAATTAGGAAAAAGATATCATCACTGAGTAAATGATTTTTCCATAAAAGCAATAATAGATAGAATTATTAAAATTAATTCAATCTATCTAAATGGATACAGAAGAAAAATTTCATGTTCATCTCAAATAAATATTTGATAAAATACACTTTTAATAATAACAATACAAATTAAAATGTGCTTTTTACAAGATCATTAAAAGTTCATTAAAAGGTGGAAGAATTCTTACATGAACCTCTTGAAGCCCCTCATAAGCGGGAACATGAGAATATGATGCCAAACAATTTACCAAACATCTACCTTATACTTAATAAAAACCCATTTCATCCATTTCCTTTATGGCTAGATCGATCAAAGGAAAACTTACTTCCTGAGAGATTTTTTGTTCTTACAGGGCAGTTTTGACAAATGGATTTTAAAATGTGATAGAATTCAACCTTGAGATTAGTCGTGATTCTGGTGAACTTTCCTGAGCTCACTTGCACTTAACTTTAGTAAGTGTACAGGGTGCAGGTTATGATTCATGTACTCCTTGGGTCTATGATTCTTTTCATTAGAAATTTCTAGATGACAAACTTGCTTACAAAACAATAAAATAATTTTAAAGCATTAGGTATATTCTTCCCAGGAGAATTATCATCTCTTTCTTATAAGAGGTTTTTGGTAGTTAATTTGTTTTGTTTTGGTTTTGGTTTTGCCTTTCTTGGCAGAAGAATCCCAAGGCCACCTGATAGGATTCACCAATAGGAATTGTCATTTATGGGTAGCTCAACTTACTCAAGAATATAGGATAGAAACCCATGTTAATGTTGGTCCCAAGCAAAAAATCCAATGCCTTTGAGTGATGTCTGAATTATAACAGCCCTTTATAGCCTTTCTGGGGCTGTAAAACTTATGTGAGCAGCTAAGGTCATCTTTTTCCAATGAAGGGACAGTTGAGTTTGAGTTGCTGGCCTTATCGTTAATTTACAGCACCACTGAGACACCTTCATTCTGACCTGGCACCTTAAAGTAACTTTGATGCCATGTCAATTGATTCACTTAACATACTTAAAAGAGTGCTTATTGGCAGAAAGACAAAATGTATTCCTTTTTGAGTCAAGAGAAGACCATGGAGGAGCTATAGCGACAATTGTTTTCTTTTATATTTGCCAGAGGTAACACAAAAGTAAAATTAACCGACTTATGTTTTATTATATAAAAACAGATTGGACTTGAATATATAGATATATACATATATGTATATTTGTGTTGAAAATTTGGTTCTGACTTATGCCAACCCCATATGTCCCATAGGATCTTGTATGCGAGTTTTAAGAAGTAGGTTGGCAGATTTTTTTCCCAAGAAGACTGTGAATGAACCGGAACCTCTAATCGTTCATTTAGCAGCTGAGTATACTAACCCTTTATACCATCCCGATGCTCTAGAGCCCCCACGTTGTATGACATCGTTCTCTTGTATTGATAAAGTCAATGGGTTTATGTCCCATTTGTGTCCCATATGTCCTTGTGGGCTCACCTGTCTTAATCTCCTACCTGCTAAGCTACAGACACATATATATTTCCCAAACAAAATTCACTTCACTAAAAGCCCAAGTGACTGATAAAGATTTTAGTCAAGATTTATGTGGGAAATAGTAAAAGGCTGTCTAGTACTTATTCCACAATAGAGCATAAATCCAAAGATCTGTCTTGGGGCTCTGTACTTCTTCGTAAACTAGGCAGGCTGCACCTTGTTGCCCAACATCTTCCCCAAGTCCATGCCTTGCCTCCTATCTTTCCCCTGTCCTAAGTGACGCATGTGAGCTCTACTGCACATCTTCCAAGTCTTTAAATACATGCCTGGGTGCAAGTTAGGTAAACTCTAGGTCCCAGAACCCTCCTAGGAAAACCGATGGTTATCAAAAATAGTATCAACACAACCGCAATGCCAACAATGAATTCTTTAAATAATTTCAGTAAAGCTAAGTAAGGACTGGCCCTGCGGATTTTGTCAACTACTGTCAAAAGTCAGAAGACCTGGCGGTGCAGCACTTAAACACTCAGTTCTGACCAACGATTCATTGCTTTGCAGCCATCAGCTCCTTTATGAGAGAAAGACCTGGCAAGCTGCTCTCATGGATGAGACACGGTCCTGCTGGGTTGATCTGAGTCCCAACTGATGGAGCAATGCAGGACCAGAGCCGCTCAGAGATCAGAGCCATCTCTCCGCCCTGGGGGAAGTAAACAAGATATCGAGGCTTTAAAGACAGTTCGTAAGATAGGGGAAAAATCTCAACTTGTTTGGTGATTTCTACAGACTTGTTTAATGATGAACGTTTATGCTTCGGACAAGCTGTTCTACAAAACATTCGTTCATCCAGTCAGTAAGCTTTTGCTGTTCATCTGGTTTAAGCCATAAACTGAATTCTAAAGGGTTTTTTTTTTTATCAATTCCGTATTTAATAAAATCAAAACCACTATGATTACTGTTTTGAACAGTATTCTGCCATCTTAAGACTGTGGATTCATTAACAAATGACTTTCAAAGTAATCAACTGCATCTGGTTTTTGATTACAGAAAACCCCTAAACTAATCCAAAGGCTGCAAACCCAGTACCAAAAAAAATTGTTGTGTGAGATGCTAATTTTTACCAATACAAAAATGAGAAATACGTTCGATGTGACTCCTCAGAAGTATTTTTGAGAACTGATGAGGGTTTTTTTTTTCCTGCTGCTCAGGTAAATGCAGCTGATTCATTTCAAAAGACGCTTTAGAAAGATGCTTTCCTCGCTGTAGAACAAACAAAAATGAATGCTTTTAAAAATCATGTTTACTTTCTCTTTCACTACGGCATAAAAAAAAAAAACCCAAAGCAAAATGAAAGGCCAAGATACGTAATATTGATGACACGACAGGATGCAATTTACAAACGTGAGGGCTGTCCAGTTCCCTGAGGGGAGAGAGGAGGTTTATGAGTGGTGTGGGGCCCAGCGTGGAGAAAGAAACGCTTCTGGAATAAGATGATGCTCACGGGGCTCCGGCATCAGCGTGAGCTGCTGCGACAGCCCTTGACATGTGCTGATGGCGAACAGCAGGCAAGAGTGATGACCTGCCACGGCCGTCTTTGGCTGTTCACTATACCCCTCACCGCGAACATTTCACAGAGGCTCGAAGTGGGGGAAACAGGTTTATTCCTCAGAAAGAATCTACTGGCTCCACTGAGTCCCAAAATGATTTGTGCCTCTGACAGCCAAACAGTGTTTTATAGATTCATGGTTTTCAGCAACGGGCAGACGGAGAATTTGCTAGTCAAATCCGTTTTCCCAAGAGTTTATCTTCTGCCCATTGCCCATAAATGTTTCTATCAGAAGACCCTGACAGAGAAAAAGCTGTGACCCCCACAAAGGGAATGGGATGTTGGAACAATGACTGTGTGTTTGGTGGGAGAGAAATGCAGTCCTCCTGACATAAATTCAAAATACCAAACTCACTGCCATTGAATCTATGCCAACTCTGTAGGTAACTCCATAGGACTGAGTAGAACTTCCATTGCGGGTTTCCGAGACTGTAACACTTTAATACAGAGGTTCTCAACATGAGTGTGTGACCCCTTTGGGGGTCAAATGACCCCTTTACAGGGGTTGCCAGATTCATAACAGTATCAAAATTATAGCTATAAAGTAACAAAAAATATTTTATGGTTGAGTGGCCACTACAACATGAGGAACTGTATTAGAGGGTTGCAGCATTAGGAAGGTTGAGAGCCACTGCTTTAAGAGAACAGAAAACCTCAACTTTCTCCAGCTGAGTGACTGTTGGTTCCAAACTGCTGACCTTTTGGTTAGCAGCCTAGCATGTAACCACTATGAAATTCTTGAAATATTTGCCTGAAATTGCTCTCATAGATTTGAACATAGAGATGGGTCATAGGTAAATGATGGATGGGTAGTGGATGGATGGATGGATGGATGAATAGGCAGATAAGTAAGTAACGAGGTCGCTAGAAAGCAGTGTAGTTAGGTAGCTAGGTATATACTATCAAGTTGACATCAACTCATGCAGATTTGATGTGCAATAGAACAAAAATTGTCAGTTCCTGGCATGATGATTATCACCAATATGTTCAAGTTCATCATTGAAATAACTACTCTCCAAATATCCCTTGTCCTCCCTGGCCCATTATTTTAGAAAACATGATTTCCCCTCCCAGTGATTAACCCTCCTAATAACATGTCCAAAGCAAATGAGTTGGACACAGTTCTTTTGTGATCCATACAGCTTTGTGTGTGGGGGGGGGGATAATTTTCTAATGTACACTTGCAGTCCTTTCTTCCAAGCATGTCAGTCTGCAGGGTAACTCTCCTAATATTCTAAATTCTCAGGCACAGCTTTTAGCATTACATCTATATACAAGTCACCACTGTGTAACATACTAACAACTGAGTGAGGGATGGATTTTATTCTAGGTAAGAGAAATGTTTTATCTTTATTGCACTAAAAGAGAAGAAGAATTTTAGAGACCAGATAATCCAGAAATAAATAATGATTCTTGGAGAACAGATTTTGCTGTCTTCATGGTGCTTTTTAAAGGTTAATACCACAGCAGCAAGAGCAAGCAGAAGGCCTGAGGTTGAAAAGTTAAAGTATGTCTGTTGGAATATGCATAGCTTATCAGGGGTCCATGGGGTGGGAGGGTGGGGAAAAGAAGGGGAGAAAGAGCAGACAAGAAGGCCTTAAACAGAAAGAAAATATTTTGAAATTGGTGATAGTGACATATGCATTGATGTGCTTGATACAATTGATGGTATGGATTGTTATAAGAACTGTAAGAGCCCCCAATAAAAGGATTTATTTTTAAAAACCATTTTTAAAACCACACTTTCATTGGAAACATTGACTGACTGTCTATTTCTTACTGGAGACTGAGAGGAATGCTGAATTTAAAGAGAGCAACAAAAATAATAAATGAATATTCTTATTAGGTTCCAGGGAGCATAGTGGAGCCTCGGTAGTGCAGTGGCTAACTGTTGGGCTATGATTCAAGGGTCAACAGTTCATGACTACTAGCCCAATGGGTTCTCTATGAGTTGCTGTTGACTTAACAGGAGTGATACTTACTTTCCACACTAAATAAGTGGAAAATACTTTTGTCTACCTTGTGTAGGCAAAGACATGGCAGTTGGACTGTGTAGTGATTTGTGCTCAATTGCACAGATTGTGCATAGTGGAAGAGGGATTTTCATCAGTCTGTGATCTTAACAACAAAGACAAGTGTTCATCACTCAAGATTCTAGTAAAAAGGGAACTTGAGCTAATTAATGGTAATTACAATGAATAATAAGAATTATGAAAGCTAATTCCAATGAGTTTTTTATTCTACTCAAGATTGTGCCTGCATTATCTCATTTAGTTTACTATCGGAGCCTATGGTTGGGAGAGGTTCCCTTCAATATAGAGTAGGAGTGTGACACACAGGGAGGAGAAAGTAACATTTCAGGGTCCCGGTCAGTAGGACATAGTGTATATTCCAGCACTGATCATTGCCTTGCAAATGCCCTTTAAACACTTTGCTATAATAGAGGGCCATGTCATGGCTAATTCTCTGTGTCAACTTGGCTAGGGTATACTGGCCAGTCGGTTTGTCAAACATTAGCCTAATTATTGTCAAGGACTAGTCACCTGATTAAATCAATTGGCCTTGAGTAGAGTAAATTAAGAAGAAAAAAAATCACTCACTGCCATAGACTTGATTCAGTCTTATAAGACAGATTATGGGCTGAGCCCCAGTGGCGTAGTGGTTGTGCGCGGGACTGCGGCCCACTGGGATGGAGGTTCAATTCCAGCAGTGGGGCTGGGTCTCCTACTCCCACCACCAGAGGGCAGTGGTGCCCCCCCAAAAAAAACAAACAAACAAAAAAAGACAGATTATGACCTCTCTTGGGTTTTCAAGACTATAACCCTTTCCAAGAGTAGAAGGCCTCATCTTTCTCGCATAGCGTGGCTGGTGGTTTTGTAATCTCCAGTATTTTGCCTGAGTGCCACAGGCAGACTTGCCAAGATCATACCATCTCATGAGCAAAAGTCTTGGGCTGAGCCCCGGTGGTGTAGTGGTTGTGCGCAGGACTGCGGCACCCTGGGTTGGAGGTTCAAATCCAGCAGCAAGGCAGGGCCTCCTACTCCCACCACCAGAGGGCAGTGATGCCCCCAAAACAAACAAACAAAAAGTCTTGCCACCAAATAAAAGACGGGACCTTCTATTCTGTTTCTCTAGAGCAATGGTTCTCAATCTTCCTCATGTCGTGACCCTCTCATACAACTCCTCATGTCGCGGTGATCCCCCCAACCATACAATTATTTTCATTGCTACTTCATCACCATCATTTTACTACTGTTATGAATCAGGTGACCCCTGTGAAAGGGTTGCGGAACCACCAAAGGGGTCACGACCCACAGTTGAGAACCGGCGCTCTAGCGAATCCTGATGAAGATGGTCCCTAGCCCAAATATGGTGGTGGAAATGAGAGAGGAAGTGTCAGAAAGACTTTCTAGAGGAAGTGGCAACTAAACTAAGAGATGAAATTCACAACACTGTGGAGGACTAACACCGCATATTTGCACTGACTGCAACATTTTTTTTAACCAAACCACATTCTCTAGGATGATGTCTTTTTGAAAGGGTAATTTTACATAGATGATGTGTTTTGACCAAAAAAATACAAGAATTTTAATAGTAGGGGAAAGAGTTGACTTTATATCTGAATCTGAGAGCTAAGATTGCATATTACCAAGGACTCTTCAGTGATCCCACACTCAGACTCTTCATCTTTCTAGGGAAAGGGGTTTCAAAGAGGATTTCAAAGAATTTCATGGACTTTGATTATTACTGTGAGCTAAGTTTGGAGGAAGGCTTATTAACAACCTGTGGTATGCAGATGACACAACCTCGCCTGCTGAAAGTGAAGATTTGACGCACTTGCTGATGAAGGTCAATGACTGCGGCCCTCAGGAGGGGTTACAACTCAATATAAGACAGAACAAAATCCTCATAATGGACCAATAGGTAGCATCATAATGAATGAAGAGAATGTTGAAGCTTTGAAGTGTTTTGTCTTACTTGGACCCACAATCAAAGCACATGGAATCATCAGTCAGGAGATCAAAAGACACATTTCATTAGATAAATCTGGTACACAAGACCTCTTTAGAGTATTGAAGTGTAAGGACGTCACTTAGAAGACCAAGAGGCAACTGACCCAAGTCATTACATTATCTATTGTCATATAAAAGTGAAAGTTGGACCTTGAATGAGGAAGATGGTAAAAGAATCGATGCATTTGAATTGTGGTGCTAGAGAATAATATTGAAAGTGCCATGGACTGCTGAAAGGAAAAATAGATCTATATTGGAAGAAGTAAGGCCAGCATGTTCCTTGGAGACAACAATGGAAAGACTTTGTCTTACATACTTTGGACATATTATCAGGAGAGGTCAGTTCCTGGAAGGCAACATCATGTTGTCAAAGTGGAAGGGTGGAGAAGAGATTGATAGACACAGTGGCTGCATCAAAGGGCTCAGGCAGAGGAAACCTTGTGAGGAGGGCGCAGTACCTCACAGTGTTGCATTCTGTGGCGCATGGAATTGCTATGAGTCAGAGCTGACCCAGTGGCACCTTAAAACAATAAGCTAGATGCGGGGGGTGGGAGGGGGGCTACATTTCAGAACAGCTCTGTATTCAATAGTTTTAAACCACTAACCAATACCCCTCCACTAGCTTATGCCTCCATCATGCCTTGATTTCCTTCTCTTTTAGCCCTCCATCCTTCACTTCCCCCAAGTTAACACTCATCTATTGAGTAGTATATTGCGTTCTCTCCTTTGGCTTGCCCTCCACAATTGGAAAACCCCCAAATCTGTTCCATTTAGTATCAAAATCTTTATCTTCCCCACCCCCCATAAGAAAACCCCAAATAAGAACAAATCTAAATAACAGCACAAAGTGATCTCATATACTAATTTACTCTTGTGATTGGCTAAATTCACTCCACATAGCTTTTTTTCTCTACATCTATCCATGGCCTTGCATTATTTTGTGGTCTCATCATGTTTTTAATGGTACAAAATATTTCATAAGTGCATATTTCAAAATTTCTTTATCCATTTTTCTCCTAGGTGTTAGGCATCTTTGTGTCAGTTTCAATTCATTGCAGGCTTACGTTCAACAGAACCATACACTACTGCACCCTATACCATCTTCCCAATGGTTCCACTGAGGTTGTTTCCATCATCTTGCTATTATGAACTGTGCTGTGATGAATAAGGGTGTGCATGTCTCCTTTAAGTTACTTATTAGACCAGACGGTCTAGAAAATCAAATCTAGCCATACTAGTCCAGGCCCTCTTCAGACTCACACAGCAGCAGGCCAATGACATAGAACGGTGAAATCAGACACTTAAACACCAGATGATACTTGGGTCATTCTATAAATTGAATTAAGTTCAATTAGTGCTAACCTTTAGCATATCTCTAACCTCAAAGAAATCCCCATATAAGAATAATTCTAAATAGCAGCACAAAAAATGGAAGACTTCACTGTGATTGGCAGTATGGGGTAAACTTGTGGGTGGGAAGGGTGGGGTGATGGGGATTGGAAACGGAAAGAGCATGAATAAGCTACCATGGTTCATCATCCAATGAAAGAGAGTGGTGGAAACTCAAGATGAAGCAGGGGAAGCAGGAGATGGCTTTCATTCATCTCTAAAGTGGGAAATTCCCAATCTCGGCTTTCATTTGTCAGTTTAGTACATTTAACTTGATACAATCTCTCATTGAAGAAGTACTTTGCATTTTGAAAGTCTTTGACTTTTTCAAGACATATTTATCAAAAGATAAGAATCATTCCTGTGGAGGGTGGGAGGAGAGAGATGATGAGGTTGTCTCAGGATTATATTTTTCAAATTATTCCAAAGTAGCACTCAATTATTTGAGGAAAAGGGCATGTGTATGCACACACACACACACACACACACACACATGCAGACATGCACACATCACAGGAAGTATAGCTCACAGCATCCCAGCTCAAATCAACTATGTCTTTAAAACATTGTTTTATTTTTTAAGTCATAGGAATGCTTCTTTGTTTCATTTACTTTAAAGAATGTGATAAAGTACCATCTCACGTGGAAAAAGCTCTCTAGAATTTCATCCTGTGTCTTTGCATGCCATCAGCACACCCTCTGGGCACTGAGCAGGGCATTGACAGAGAATGCCAATGCTAGAGGTTGGCAGTAAACTGAAGCTTTCCACTTACACATTTCTACAATGTTAAGTCTAAGTTGTCAATAGCTTTCCCCCAGAACCAGTTGTATGACCTCTAAGCTTCTGTTACATGGTGAACCCCACTACTTCATACCTTTCAGTGGCTTGTCAATGCTATCAAAATGAAAATGAGTAAAGACTCAAGGTACTTAGGACCTGGCCTCCACTAACTCACTCAACCTCATCTGGCTAGAATCTGCTCATTTCATGTTCACTAGACATCCTGTCCTTAAGCAGCCAAGCTTGCTTCCTTCTGGAGGATTTTTGAATGAGTCAATTCTCTTCTCCTTTACTTTATTTTCTTCTTGACCTCCTAAATAACACCAGTTTCTTCCCTTCTGCATGCTAACAGAAACATGCATCTCCCCCTACTTCTATTTCAAGTGCTGAACATTTTCCTTGATACACAGTAGCTGCTCAAGGATTTGTGTGTGAGTGAATGTGTCAGAAAATGAGTGAATAGCTGGTCTTCTTTCAAGTCTAGGAAACCAAATCTGAGAAAAAATATAATCAACTCAAAAGAGGGCTTTTTTGTTTAATTTTGTTTTTCCCAAAGAAACTATAATATATATTTATAAAAGACTAAAAGGTTAAAAAGGCTATTTTAAGGTTTGGAGGGTTGGGGGCATCAAGCCTGAGATGTGGCTTTGGCTTTACCATAGACACCATTTTCTACAAGTATTGACTACAAGTATTCAAAAGAATTTAAAATGGCAAATCTCATGGGGCATCAAGCCTGAACACCTAAGCACTTTGAATCAGAGCTACTCTCAAGAACTGTAAGAGCCAAGAGCCTCTTCCATTTCTGAAATTTCCAAATTAGTAGCTAATTTCTCAATACATCATCTCTCCTCAGAAAAAAGGAAAGTACACTGTTTTGTTAAGAAGCACCACTTCTTCATGGTGTTGAGCTTGTTAAAGGAATCTGATGAGAAATAGAAAATTTCATTAGAAATGATACACAGAGTTTGTTTATTCCATGATCCATAATCCATTGACATTGAAGATTCATGTTCTTCCTGGTATCACATAGGAGGGGAAGGTATCACAAGGAGGGGAAGGATAAGACTCAGAAAGAACAGAGTTTTTAGGGAAGATAATCATCATTAGGGAAGAAAGTTGCTAACAGTCTACAATTTGAGTATCATTTTTAAACTCTCTAAAACTGTTCCCCTGGCTAAAAATGAGAGAAATTATTTTTGTGATCCCTTAAAAGAATTTTATCTTAGTTGGGTGCCAAGTTCATCCTGACTCACCATAACCCCTTTGACCAGATTATAACTGTGTTCCAGAAGGTTTCTGCCAGCTCATTTTGAGGAAAAGTCACCAGGCCTTTCTTCTGAGGTTCCTCTAGATGATCTCCAACCTCTACCCTTTCCCTTAGCAACCAAGCAGTTCAGCCAAACAATCTCATGCATCACCATGAGACTCCATCTCTCAGGGTCACTTAAGATGAAACAATAGCAAAATGTGGAACACAATGTCTGGCACATAATCACTTATATTAGTTGTAATGGTTTTTTGGTTATAAGAAACAGGAAATTTGGCTAATCGCTGCTTAAAAATAGGAATGTTTTTCTATTCCCTTAACAAGCCATAACATACACCTGATCTGGTAATTTGGGGATTTTCTTCATCTGCCCGTAAGATATAAAAATTGGCCAGCCCTGCTCTGAACATAATTTCTCAAGTGATTCTCTTTTAAAGTAGAGGGGAGATTTCCCCCAAGAAGCTCAACAGACTTTCTTGGATGTTCCATTGTTCAGAACAGAGTTACAACCCAACCAGAAGCTATGAGGAACAGAACTGGGTAACTGACACCAAACTCTTTGCTTTCAGTAGGTCTGTGTTGCAGGTTGGTTGGGATGGGATGAAATCCCAGACAAAAGGATGCCAGTGGTATCTGTCCCTTCTGATGAGGAAAATGGTAGCTGTTCAGTAGAGTTCTGTTTACCTCTACTTCATAGGTCCCCAGACTTAGTTAACCTAGTGCTGTCTTTTCAGGAAAAAAATACTCAGTGCATTCCCCACCCCCCATTCCTACCCTACCCGCAGGTAATTAAAACCTTTGTACTATAACCCACAATCTAAGATAAAGTGTAGTTTATCTGCTTGGGCAGCTTGCCTGAATCTTTCCAGTGCTCTCCAGGGAGTGGGATCATCCACTTTGGGAAACACTGCTCTAGTTGGTTGGCTAGACCCCAGGTGAGCTACAAATCTCAAGGTTGGTGGTTCAAGTCCTCCTGTAGTTTCTGGGAGAAAGATGAGGCTTTCTAGTGTCCTAAAAATGTATAGTCTCAGGCAGACTTCAGCATGTCTTCCCCTTACAAGTAAGGATTTGTGTGTCTTATCTTATTGACCTCGTTAGATTTGCCTATACTTATTTGCATATTTAGGATTGCTTGGTACATGAAGGTCAAGATGGATGGCCCCTCAGGGACAGTGATAGGAATTGTGGTTTCCTGAGGTTCCAGGAGGAGGTATGGAGGAGAAGGGGAGGAAGGGAGAGCAGATGGCATTGATCATGGAACAACTCCCCCTCCCCCAATGGGATGGAACAAGAGAACTGTATGTGAATAAATATATTTGACTATGCAAGATATGTCAACCAAACTTTTGTTTTAAAAAATAGATTCAGCACCCTGTCATCATAGGGATATGTGATCAAAATAAGTTTCTCACTAGTAAATAAATAGACCTGGGGTGCTGTTAATAACTAGAAGAGTCTAGATTCTAGGTGGAGAGCCAGGAGCACCTGTCACTCAACCCCAATGATGACTGGATTCTAATGTTCACCAGGGAAGCAGGCACATCACAAAAAAGCAACCATTCTTTCTGCTTTGCTTGCACCATTCTTTTTCTAATTGAAAAAGAAAGAAATTGGAGAGCAGTCTGCTCTTTGTGTGGTAGTTTGTTCCATGCCTACTCTGGGGAAGAAAAAGAAAAGAAAAAGAGACGCTAGCGTGAAGAGGAAGGAAGATTGAATGATAGCCGGCCCTCTACTCGCCACTTGCCTCCCAAAATCTTTTTCAATGCAGTAAATGACCATCAAGCCTTCTGCTCCCCGATGACCAAAGACCGAAAATAATTTTCTTTTAGAAGACTTTGTTCAACCTAATTTGTGAGTAAAATGCCCTAAGGGCAGCAGTGAAAGGCCTAAGATAATGAGGAAGTCTTCAAACTCAGGGGACTGATGGCGATTTGGCCAGAACGTTACCGCACGCCATTTATCAATTGTTATGAAGCGGAGTCACAGAACCTAGCTAGAGGTCAACAGATCACACGACCCACACACTCCCAACTCCCGGGGTCCTGCTGTTAAAACTGAAGCGTAAGTGACTGCGTCACTCCTCCAGGGTTAGCAGAATTCACAGCCCACGTTGGTGTTTTGGTTGATTTTGCATATGGAAGTTTCAGTTCAGTTCAGTGGGTCATTGAGTACAACTACATAGAAAAGCTAGAGGGAGAGGACCCACAGGACAGGATGAATTTGCTGTACAGTTCACACACAAAAGGAATCATCACATTGAAAATAAAAATGGCATTTAAAGTTTGCACCTTATCTAGTGAAAGTAATATGTCCTTATTTTAAAATTTCAAAGTCTTTGATTATTTTCCATACATAATCTTTAAGTTTAAGCTTATCCTTTCCCCCTTCCTTCCCCAACTTGAATTGTCGACCCACTCTTTCAGCATGCTCCACAGAGCACAACTCTGCTGATTTGGGGATGTTCTGCACACTACGTCAGAGCTGTGATACAACTCATTCTCCATTCATTTCCTTTTGGCACTCTACAGTAAGACAGAGTTGATTCTAATTCACAAAGTCATTTTGCAAGTAAGGAGGGTTTGAAAGATACTTAAATAAGGCTTAAAATGTTCTTTAACCATTTCTTGTGTTAGCAAAAATCTCAAATCCCAATCTCTCAGATTCCAGAAAGTTGTCAGTTCTAAATATACACATGACACATATTAGTATATATAAAGTTAATATGTGTATTAAGCAAAAGATTAAAATCGCTCAGAGATGGACAGCATCACTATTTCTATATCCTTTAATAAAAATAATTCTGAACATGCTTCAACCTGTTCTCTTTAGTCACGCTTGGGTTGAGATTGAAGCAGCAAATTGAAATACAATGAAAGGGCATCCAAAAGCACAAGTGGGGTTATGGTGAGGTTCCATTTGCACCTAAAGATATGGAATAGCCAGTGCTGTTTGCGACACAACTGGAAGCCACGGATTCTTGTTCCTACCGTAAGAAGTCTCATTGTCATTGAGCCAATTCTGCTTGATCAAGTGAACAATAGTGGTGCACTGCTATCCCAATACACAGGCATGTGTCGATTGGGCATTCATACACAGGACAAAAGGGGAAGAGGAAAATCTATTCAATTTAGCATTGCCGGTATCTATTTTTTAAGCCTAATTTCTTCGAATATTACTCTGCTTTTCTCCAAGTTTATTAAGTCAGAGACCTCATCAGATGAAATACTCAGAATCATTTTGGGAACTCTTGACCAACAATACGTTTGTTGAATTTGCATGATAAAAATGACCAGAATTGGCAACAAGAGTATACAAAGTAAATGTATAAAAAAAATATAGTAATGAGTGTGACAGCGGGGAGTAACTAAAATGACCCAGAAGCATGAATTAATTCACTAATTAATTAAATTATGATCCATTGACCAAGAAATACTCTGCAGGTATGAGAAGTTGTAATAAAGATTATTATTATTGAAACTGCAAAGATGTCATTGTGATGGGGGATTCGGTTGTAAAGCAGAGTACACAGCATGACTATTTTTTTTTGCTAAAATAGTTCTATATGAGGATAAACTGAGAAAAATGTATGAAAAGATATGCTTCAAATTGTAAACAACAGTTATCAAGTGAAAAATAATTCCCACTACTGCCCAGTGCCTTTTACTAATTTCTTTCTTCCCTTCCTTATTTGCTTCTTCCCTACCCTCTCCCTTCTTCATTCTTCATTCATTTTTTCCTTCTTACTTAGAAATAAGGGGGAAACAATGTGAAAAGCAATTTCCATTTTGAGGCAAAAAGGAGAGGAGAGAATAAGAAGTCCCTGCACTAAATAAAGCTTGTCTTCCCATCTGAGTTAGTGACATGCATGCAAAGGGCTCAGAAAGAGGTGGAGGGAAAGTGGAAAGGAAGGCTTCACCACACTAAATAAAAAGCACACAATATGCATCTCAGCATCCCAAGGAGATGTACCACTCTGCTGGGAAAACCCAAGACAAAAGAGTTATCAGACACAGCAGTTCAAAGCATATTGCACCTGTCAAAATGTCTGTCATCTCCTATAGAAATGCACCATTCTAAGAGAGAAAGGGGAAACTTTAGCCAAGTCACTCAGGAACAACAGCTTACTTTGTCCCCTTCCTCTAGCCAACTCCTCCATCTGAAAGCCATTTAGCTCCATGCTAAAGATTGCCTGGACGGACCAGACAATAAGAAGGTCTCTTTCATTGTCAAGGACAGTTACACTTTGAAGATATGCTCAAAAGAGGTTAAAATGGGTCAACAAGCAATTGTTGATTCTATGCAAGGACATGAGAACAGAACATTGTTAAAGTCACACACACACACACACACACACACACAAGCAAAATCTTGATCTCAGAGAATTCAACTTGAGCCTAGGGGAGGTGTGGGAAGGAAGGAACTAGTACGCAATACTAATTTCACCCCAAACAAGAATTAAGGTGGGGGGGAAGGATGCTAACTCAAAGAGTATTAGTTAATAGTTTGGGAATGCTCTTTGCAATTTCAAATACCCACCCACACTGTATATTAGAAAAGCTAAACAATTTGGGGGCAAAGTGAGAAAAGGTCATTTGTTTCAATGATGAAAATATGTAAGCTGTACTTAGCTCATACAGGCTATTACATTTGTAAGAAGTTTATTTGCTGGATATACTTTAGGAACTATAGATAGTTTATTTGCTCATGCTGGTTGGTAATTGCATGATGATTGGGATGCAGGGAGAGTGGAGCATTTAAACAATTACTCTTGATTTTATATCATTCCTCAGAAAATCTGTCAAAGGAAAGCCTGGTTGATCAAAGCAGAAGCAGCTCAGCAGACTAGACTCTGACTGCCCGGGTCTGGGACCTGACTCTGCCTGTTACAAACCATGCAACACTGGAGAAGGGTCAGTTCTCCCTTTCCACAGAAATCTGGATTAGAAGCAAGGCTCGTGAGACTTCATTCAGCAAACTTTGGACATGTTATGATGAGGACTCGGTCCTAGAAGAAGAATGTGAGGTTTAGGCATCACCAGATAAAAGGCTTGTTTGACACAGGGCTGCAGCAATGGGCTCAAACATTGGCAGGATTGTAAGAATGGCGCAGAGCCAGTTTTTTTCATTTGCTGTCCATAGGACTGATAAGAGTCAAAGCCTACTAAATGGCACATATTACATACTCATTCAACCTTGACAACCAGCATTTGTCCTTATCAGTACATATAAACCAGTGCATATCAAAAGTCACCACTGTGAGGATACCAAAGGTCTAGGCATTGTTTCATTCTGTTGTACACCAGATCAGGCATTGTTTCATTCTGTTATACACAGGATCACCATGGGTCAGGACCAAATAGAGGGCACCTAACAAAAACAATAACAATACAGCAAAGCCCTCATTATGAAGACAAACTAGGTTGTGGTGATTGTGGTTGGGTGCCTTTGAGTTGGTTCTGACCCATAGTGTCCTTATGCCCAACAGAATGAAACATTGTCTCATTCCGTATCACAATTCTTCATAATTGTCCCCATGCTTGGGCCCATTGTTGCAACTTCTGTGTCAATCCATCTCCTTGACAACTTTCCTCTTTTCACTGCTCCTTTACTTGACCAAGCAGGATGTCCTCCTCCAGAGACTGGTCTCTCCAATGACATGTCCATGATTAAAACAAAGCCTCCCCATCCTTCCCTCTATGGAACACACCAGTTATAATCCTTCCAAGACAGAATGGGCTGTCCTTTTAAGAGTCCATGCTACTTTCAACTTTTTTTTTCAGCACCACAATCCAAGTGCTTCGATTCTTCTTCAGTCTTCCTTATCCCATGTCCAACTTTCATGTGCATACAAGGTGATTGGGAATACCATGGGTTGGGTCAGGCACATCTTAGTCCTCATAGTAACATTCTTGCTTTTCAACACTCCATGAGTAGATGTATGATTGGGCAGCATATTTACCTAATGCAACTCACCTTTTATCTCTTGACTGATGCTTCTGTGAGTATTGATTGTGGATCCAACAAGACAAAATCCTTGACAATGTCAACTTTTTCTCCATTTATCAGGATGTTGCCAATGGGTCCAGTTGTGAGGATTATGACTTTCTTTACATTCATACTGAAGACTGCATTCCTTAATCTTCATCAATAAGAGTCCTAAATCCTAACTTTCAAAAAGCTATATTGTATCATCTGCATATTACAGGTTGTCAATTAGCAAATTTCCAGTAAGGTTCACTATACTTAATATAATCATAAGGTTCACTACATTTAATAAAATCATTAAACTTTCCCTTTGAATCTTAAAGAGTTCACTTTTTATAAAGTGTCTTATGGGTATATAATTCACATATCATGCAATTGATTTTTCAATCAAGGCAAAAAGAGTTATGCAATGATGATCCCAATTTCAGAATATTTTCTTTTTGTACTATTCTTGTCTCCCCATTTCCCAGTCAATAATCTCTTTTGCTATGCTCACAGGTAACCATTAATCCTGCTATTGTTCTCCATAGATGCACTTCTCTCATATTTTTACATAGCAAACTAAGCAAAAGCAAAGAAGCAAACAGACAAAATGCAACAACAACAAAACAAAACAGAAATAAATCTCAATTGCAAAGATAGCAGAAAACATTGCAAATGGAAACTACTTTAAAATGGGTCAAAAGGGAAATCAAATGATAAGATACTACAGTTCAATCTAAATACATCTGCCATAATTGGCTTCACAAAGATTTCTATTTTATAGCCAAGTTAGTCAAATTCCTGGACTGGGGTCAGAGAGGATTCACTAGAGGATTAACTCATGCAAATGGATCTGGGACTTCCTTAGTCATGTACAGCTTTTTGCAAATCAGGTACTCAAAATGTGAGTACTGACAGCATTCCCTCCTTCTGATTTGGATTTTGTTATTTGCAATCCTTGAATCACATAGTCTGTTGTGCTTCTTTCACTACACTATTTTATAGCACCCATGTCTTAATTGATCTCTTCATGAGGATGAGTATCAAGCAGGACATATCTTAAGAACTAATTTTTCTTACATTAGTGTTATGGTTAAGTGTGAGTCCCAAATCCATAGCTCTTTGGTTTTTATATGCCTCTGCTTCACCTATAGACATATTATCATCTGATAATAGAAAGCATTATGAATTATCCCCCCTGGGTCATAAGATAATTCTCTTGAAGGTGTCATTAGTTTACCCAATGTCATAGGACTGAAAGCACTGTTAAGAACAGGAAATTATACAAGTACAGACTGGCTTTTTGGACCCCAATACATGAATTGCTGACTTGTGCAGAATAAACTTGAGTGACTGGACACTAGTTACAAGAACAATGTGGGTTGAGGATAGTACAAACATTCAATAACACTCCTTCACAAAGGAAGGACCCTACCTACCAAACTAATTTGTCATAAGAAAGGAAAAAAGAGCATTAAAATAGAAAATATATTATAGTACCAAGTCACCATTCACTCATTGGTCACGCTGAAAGCAAGGAATCCAAACAAAAGTCTCATGACTGCCAATTCCATAACTTTGGATAGTAGTCATTGGCTTCTTCTTACACTACTGTGTTTCAGCCTCAAATCCAAGGGAATGTGCTATATCCTTAAATCTATTACAGGTAAGCTTGAGGTAAAGCCTGCTTAACTTAGAGGGTTTTCCACATGGAATCCTTCTGGTGTGACCTCTTTGAAGGCTGTTGTGATCCTCAAAACAGACTCTAAAGTTCCAGTTGTCTATAGCACACGGCCTGGGTCACCAAAGGCTGGATGTAAACTAGGTCAAGAGCATCTGATTAAAAACACAATAATACAGGGCACAGAAAGTGCAGCATATCCTTCCTCTTGGCACATCTTCAGTACCTGCTGAAGTGATAATCCCTTGCTTGTCACTTGGCCATACTCCCCCGTCTCTTCCTAAAGTCTTCACTTTTTAGAAATCATTTTATTGGAGGTTCTTGCAACTCATCACAATACATATATACATGGTATCAAGTGCATTTGTACATTTGTTACCATCTTCATTTTCAAAAACAATTTCTACTTGAACCCTTGGTGTCAGCTTCTCATTTTTCCCTCCCTCCCCACTCCTCACTCCCTCATGAATCCTTGATAATTTATAAATTACTATTATTTATCATATTTTACACTGCCAAATATTTCCCTTCACCCATTTTTCTATTGTCCATCCCCCAGGGCAGAGGTTATATGCAGATCCTTATAACCAGTATATCCTTTCAACCCCACCTTCCTTCCACCCTCCTGGTATCGCCACTCTCACGATTGGCCCTGAAGGGATCATCTGTCCTGGATTCTCTTGCTTCCAGTTCCTATCTGGACCAGTGCAAATCCTCCAGTCAGAATCCTTCCACAAGGCTACCTGGACATTCATCCTGCCTTGCATGAAAGAGCCCTCAGGATGTGCTGCTCACCTGGTCACCATCTTGACCACTCTCAATGTTTATTTACAATAAAACTATATTGATCTCGAACCAGGAGCATTTAGCAATACTATCATTTAAAATTATGGTGTTGCTCAGGGAACACTGGAATTCAAAGAAACCAGTCCTCAAAGAGCGATACAGACTGATCATGGTTCAACGGTTACGGATATAACAGCTGTTTCTGTTGGGTGAAACCCTTGACACCTCCATGCATTAGACTCTGCAGTGGGGAATATGCCAGGCTTTTGAGTGCAGCACTGAAGACAATGCATGGCCACGCTCATCTGTGGTTTTCTCTGCATCTGTTTTAATGACCTTAACAGGACAGACCCATCAAACCATGTGATGAAGCTGGCCTCTTCATTTCGCCACCTCGAAAAGCAGCCATGTAAGCCAATGCAGAGGGAGACAATCCCCGAAGGTGACCAGATTAATCAGAAGTTCCCTACACTATTTTAGCATTTTCTATTTAGAATCAGAAAATCCATTATCTCTTTGACAGGAAACTCAGTTCTAAGGGTTGCAGCACCCCCCCAACCCACCCCACTGCAAGGACCACGGCTCAGGTTTCTGACATGAAAACCTTAATATAGCCTGAAGAATTCTCTTAAGCACCCAGAAGTCCTCTGATTTCATGTGAACGATTACATTACCAACATTCAATTATATTTTCCAAACCTCTGTGTGGAAATTCTAAAGGCCCTTAGATAATAGCCTTAAATCTAAGCCCCAGTTGGCAAGTGAAACCGTTTACCTGCAAAAGCAAAACAAAGAGGTGGCCTTCCGCCCCCAGAAGACGCAGTGCCTAGTGGCACGCGATGTACCCCATCCCTATTGTCAGGCACAAATGCTTTATAACACTGGGCTACACCTCGAACAAAAATACCATTAGAAATGCTTCCAAAGGAACATTTTTGGCTGCGGTAGAGACTTTTGACATTATTTATTAGGTTCAAAAATGCTCCACAAAAGCCTCACAATGGTCCTGTGGAAACCAGTACATCTGAGGCCCTTTCTGTTGTTCTGGGCCGGCATTGATTTGAGGATGGGCAGCACTCGCAGAACAATTCCCTCGCAGCGGTCAATCCAAGTGAGCATTCACCCCGGGCCAACGAGGGGCCTGTGAACAAGCCCGATGGTAACGCCCGGGTGGCCGGGCTGGGGGAGCGGAGAAGCCCTTTATTAACCTCTCCGAGGAGACGTGTGTGGAAGCAGGGACTGGCCGAGGAATGGACGCGCCTGTCAGGCCGCCCTCGAGGGGGGAGTCCGCCCTGAGTCCCCTTTTCCCTGGGAGACGAGGATGCTTGGGGGGCATCTCCGGTGTCGTGGTAACTGTGCCTCTTCCACTGAGGGTTGCGGCCGTGCTGGGGAGCCCTTTCATGAGAGCGCCTCCACCGCCCGCCAATGCCACCCTCTGCTCCAGCGGGGGCTCCCAGGAGCTCCAGGAGGCGCCCATCCGCAGGACCAGGGCTTCCAGGTCCGCTCTTCGGAGACTGGAGGCTGTGAGGGGTCTTCGTGGGCAAGCTGGAAGAAAGAAGGGGAGGGAAGGCGCTGAGGAGGGAGAGCCCGATGGGTCCTTTGGGGAACTTAAATCTCTGGGGCTGGGAAGTTCTGGTGACCTAGTGTTGGGCTCTGGGCCACCAAGGTCAGCAGTTTGAAACCCACCCGCCTCTCCGAGGGAGAGAGATGAGGCTTTCTATTCCTGTGAAGATTTGCAGTCCTGGACTTGAAAACCTACAAGGTCAACCCAAAGTGTTCTGTGGGATGGAATCAACCCGATGGTAGTGAGTTTGTTTGTTTTTCTATTTTTGAGTGCATGACGTCGAGGTGTCGTCAAAGAGCACATTTGCAATGTGTTAAGAGATGAAAGTCTCTTGTCACCAAGCAACCTCTCACTTTTCTACCAGAAAACCAGAAATGCTAGAGCGATTGATTTCCTGCCAGCTAAAAATCCCTCATCCCAGAACATATTTTCCTAAACCTGCACAGGATTCAAGAGAAATCAACATGGGCCGTCATCGTCTGGATTGGAGAACAGTTTAGGATTAATAATTTATGAGGGGGCTTCTGATTATGTAAAAACAAACAGACCTGCAGCCCTTTTAGACCAATGATAGCTTACACGTACAAGAAGAAATTACTTCATGAATTAGTGAAAACCATTGGAAACGGAAACAAGGAATCAATCAACTTACTGTTTGGTTCTACAAAGCACACATATGGCAGTAATAACATGTGTGATTCATTATTCTTTGAGAAACCAACTCATGCTTTAAAAACTTTTTTCTTGGGACTGAGCCCTGGTGGCACAGTGGTTGTGTGCGGGACTGAGGCCCATTGGGCTGGCAGTTCAAATGCAGCAGCAGCTCCCCAGGAGCAAGCCTGGGCCCCCTACTCCCACCAGAGGGCAGTGATGCACCCCCCCCAAAAAAAAAACTTTTTTCTTGCAAATTGGGCAAAGGTTTGCAGAGCAGATCAGTTTTTCACTCAATGATTCATGCATTTGTTCAATCTCATTTGTGACAATCCCCTTAATAGAGAATCATTTATCCCCACTTCCTGCCTGTTTCGGGTTTCCAGTCCTTCTTTCCTAACCCTTTGGAACATTGTTCTTAGATCAATGCTGCCTTTGGATCTCAAATGGTTGATGATTCTAAACAGTGCATCTCTCCCCCATGCTATTCTTCTCTTTGTCTATTTTTGGGCTGAAAATTGAGCCATGGGGTGAGTTCAATTCTAGGTCTGTTGGGGGGAGGTGGACTAAGGACTAAGGAGCATCATTTGAGGGAGTTCCATGAGTCTCTAGCCAACCAGTAAGCCTGACTTTTTTAAAAAAATTAACAACTTTGAGTTTTGTTCTACATTTTTCTCCCACTCCATTCAAGACCTTCTTGAATGTGAGCCTTGTCAGAACAAAACCAACTCGTGTTTTAATGCAATGCAAGAGACTACGTCTTTTTGTTGTTGTTTAACAGCTATACAGCCCAAGATGATAAAAGGAAGTGTGACACAAATAGCTAAGCATTTGACAAGGAATCAAAAGTTGGAAATTCAAACACAACAAGAGGGACCCTGGAAAATAGATCTGGCACTCCACTACCTGGAAACGCCCATGGAGCAGTTCTTCTCTGCACACATGGATTCTGCATCATCCGCTGGCAACAGACAAGCACAACTAAGGGTATGAGGGAGATTCAAAAAGTCCATGGAAAATGGAATAAAAAGCATGGAATTTTCCATAAACTTTTTAAAGCCCTTCATATATGAAGCCCTGGAAAATGCAAAGCAGCCCTGCTGCTCTTCAATGGGACAATGGTTAGTACCTACCAGTGATTCCATTGGAAACCAGACCTGGTAATCTGCTCTCATAAAGACTTTGGCCTACTCTGTGTTATGAGTCAGAATGTTCTTGGTGACACACAACAACATTTTTATCTGAAAAACTCTATGCACTGACTTACCCCAATTAAAGTATAATTTTTTAGCAAGTCACACAACTTAAAATGCATTTTCTAAACTTTCTCTAAAGGGTCCTAAATAACATGTAGATATTTAGAAAAATTGAAATAACCCACAGGAACACCCAGAAATTCAATAAAATAATGTAACAATTCAGATCCATAGTACTTCCTTCAGTGTCCATATTTAAGTCATTACATTAAGTTCAACTTGAACTGTTCTATACCAAATCTCTAAAGGGTATCTCATACTACACAAGACAGACTCCCAAGTCAATCAATGCAAGATTCTTAGTGAATCTGATTTCTTCAGTGTCAGAATCCTTTCCTAAATATTCACATAGAATGGCATAGCAGTAACTCCAGGTAAATAAAATTTTTAAGGAGCCATATACTTTTTAGAGGAAATATTTGTTAGCCATTTGTTGGTTCAGATCCTCAGTCTTGGCAGGTGACCGATACAATATTATTAGTGGATCTAAAATTTGGAACAACAGAATTTGCTTCAAATGCACTTAGCCCTGCCTTGAACCGAAGAATGGCAATTCCTGCACTGAATACAATTCAGTAATACACATGGGTTCGGGGTCAGGTTATCAGATTCAAAACTTGGTACTTCACCTGGCTCAAGCCTCTTTATACTGGAATCAAAAATATGGGGATTGTATTACCTACTGTGGACAGTTGTTAGTGGGATTAAGTTTCCTCCTTCACTCATTCAGCCATTATTACTAGTTATTGAATGCTTCCTTGTGTCCACAGCTCACCCTTTGTACATTGTTCCTACATTATCCTTACTTTTAAACATCCCTTCTATGACTGATGCGATTATAAGACACCACAGCACCAGTGAAGTTATCCTCTGATCTGAATTCAAACCTTGTCAAATACTTGTCTAGCAGTTGGATGTGTTATGTTGGCTCACATGTTGCTGCTGGTGCTGGAAGATATGCCACCAAAATTCCAAATATCAGCAGGGTCATCTATGGTGAATAGTTTCAAGAGAGCTTACAGACTAGGAAAAGGTATAGGCAGTGCACTTTTGAGGGATTAACCCCTGAAAACTAACTAACAGAAGCAGGACATTGTCTGATATGGTGCCCAAAGAAGAGTCCCTCAAGTTGAAATTTCTCATACAAGTGGGGAAGACCTAACTTTCAAAGTAAAATTAATCTTAATGATGTGTGTGTGGAGCACAGTTTTGGGGACCTTCATTTGCTGACGGGGCATGACTCAAATTAAGAAGAAAAATCTGAAAGAAAAAGAAGAAGAAGAAATCTGCAAATATCCATTAATGGAATGCAGAAACTATCAACTAAGGTTTCCTGTCTGTGAAATGAGCATAAGGACAGTATTTGCCTTTGACTATATTTAAAAGTTCATCAAGTGATGGAAAATGCTTAGTCCAGTGTCTAACATAGCATAAGAATTTAATAAATGAGGATGGAAATTACTATTATATATATATATATATATATTTCACAGCTAATCAAGTTGATCAATGAAGTTTCTGAGGGCGTAAATCTGGTAGGAGCAAAGAACCACAACTTCCTCCCTCAGAGTGGTTTTAACAGCAGATTTTGTAGTTAGTAGCCCAGTTCTTACCCAACAGCTCTACTGGTGCTCTTATACATACATATATGTATGTGCATATATATATATAGTAGTAACAGCATATCATTATATTAATATTATAACATTTATAATAGGATTTCATTATTATTTTCTATTAAGCTTTATTATCAATTCACATCTGTCCTCTACTTGGATTGAAAGCTAGGTATCAACAATTGGCTGTCATTGAGGACAGTCTGATTCAGTTAACTTTGTAACTTCTAGAATAAGACCCACCATTCAATCAGGAACTTTGCTGTATCACCATTTTTTTTAAAGTGCCAGATTTCAATGGTAAAGTCTGTCTGGGAACCACAAAGTGATACCTACCATGAAGAACAGGGTCTTTCTCTGAGTCGTTGGAGGGCAGATTTGAACATCTGGAATGTGCATTAATGTGCCTGCCTTCCGCTTCCAGGTAAACAAGACTGGCTGAATGCGGTCGAGTCAGCTTTTTTGCCATTTGGCTTTCCAAAAATGGACTGCTCCAGGCCTGTTTGGGAGCTCTTTCAAGCCTCTCTTTCATTTTTTCCTTGCTGTCTGAGATCAGCAGGTCTTCTCTATTTTCACTGAACAGAGTGGAACTGGTTTCCACATAGTTCTCTTCATTGGAAGAACTGGGGAATGAGTAATGACGAGTAGAAAGTAGAGTATTATATGCCAGTGGATTCCGAGTCTTTTCTGGAGGTACTGTAAAAAGTAAACATGTCAGTTTGAAAGATTACACTTTAATGGTAATTAATTAAAGAGAGATGGAGTCAGGCAGTCTGTGAATCTGAACTGCTTGTTTCCTGACTCCACCTTGATCACACACCATGACAGAGACATCAGGAGTACCTGGATAGAAGACGAAAAGCAGAGGATGGAGGGAAAGAGGAGATAAAAATGGAAAGTGCATGAGTAGAAAACAAGCTATGTTGTAGGCACTGTGCAAGGAGAAGATCCTTCATTTATCAAGTCCTTTTTATCTCCCTTTAAGAGATAAGAAAGCTAGTCTGAAGTTTAGGTCAAGTAACTTGCTCCAATGTCACAGAAATATTAAATAGCAGTTGCAACTTGAATCCAGAACTATCAATCTTGTTAAGCTGAAATGCTTCCTTGATCAAATCCATTGACATTGACAGACAGCTCAATGTCAACATGGACTATTCGTATCTACAATATTACTTCTTCAATAGGAAATGCAAGGTAAGAGTCCATAACAGTCAGAGATACTAATGAGAAGGAAGAGTAGATGCCACACAGCTACTCCTGTCCCCATTGATGGTGGTCTAGGGGAGAGGAAGGGAAGAGGGTAGTTTCAGGAGCTGGGTAAGAAGGAACATTTGTCTTAGTCAATGGCGATGGATTGATATAAGTATGTGGGAGGGAAACAAATGGATAAAGGAAAACTTATCTTCTGGATTACAAAGTTGGATAGATTTCACAGGTGTGTATATATGTGTGTGTGTCTGTGTGTCTATGAGAGAGAGAGAACTTTTAGATCTTGAAATTAAGGTCTTTGGAGGTTTTAAGAGGTACTATGAAAGGAATAAAGCAATATAAGATTTATTTGTCTTTATCGTATTATCAAATTCAAATCTTTTTTCTATTCAATAACAATAAAAGTTTAATTAAAATTCATTTCTAATATAAGCACTATCTTAGCAATGTGAGTGTAAGACCTGGCATTTGATGATTGAAATTTGAATCGTGATTCTAAGAATAACTAGCTGCATCACTTGAAAAAATTTCCTTCGGCCTTCCTGGTCTTGGTTTTTCATTAATAAAATATGGATAATAATACCTTCTTTGTTGGAGTATTTAGAGGAATATATTAGATAATGCATAAAGAGTGCTTAGAGTACTAGTGACCACTCATTTTTTAATGGTAGCTGCCACTGACTTGGTTCTGCTTCATAGTGACCAGTATGAAACACTATCTAATCAAGCATCATCCTTGAAACTGTTCCTATGTTTGAGCCGATCGTTACAGCCACTGTCTCAATCCAACTGGTTGAGCGTCTTCCTCTTTTCCATTGCCCCTTCACTCTACCAAGCATGGTGTCCTACTCTGGGGACCGGTCTTCTGACTCACTGTCATTGAGTCTATGTGGACCTATTGTGATCCTGTATGGCAAGGCAGAGCTTCCCCTGCACCTTTCTGAGACTCTATCCCTTTACAGGAGTAGAAAGCCCCATCTTCCTCCCATGGAGCATCTGGTGGTTTCAAGTTGCTGACCTGTAATCACTACCCCACCAAGGCTCTTTGGTCTCCTGACAAAATGTGAAAAATACATTAGACAAAGTTTCTCCATTCTTACTTTTGAGGAGATTCTGACTATACTTCTCCCAGGACAGATTTGTCTGTTTTTTTTTTTTTGGCTATCCATGTTACTTTCAATATTTTTTGCCATCACCATAATTCAAATGCCTTGTTATTCCTTCCATCTTCCTCACCCAATGTCCAACTTTCAAATGCATACAGAGCTATTGAAAATGCCATAACTTGGGTCAAGCGCACCTTAGTCCTCAAAGTAACAGCCCTGCTTTCAATACTTCAAGCAAACTTACCTAATGCCATGTGTCACTTAATCTCTGGATTGTTACTTCCATGAGCATTGATTGTGGATTCAAGCATGATGAAATCCTTGACAACTTCAATCGGTGAGGAATTTGTTTTCTCTTCCTTGAGCTTAACTCTGTTGCACTTCTTGATTTTTGTGAGCACGTGCATAAGTCCTCCTCACTCTCAGCAAGCGAGATGTGTCATCTGCATATCAAAGTTTGTTAATAAGCCTTCTCCAAACCTGATACCCTTTTTTTATTCAGAGAATCGAGGTTCTCTGGTTACTTGCTCAGCATGCAGATGGAATAAGTCTGATGAAAGAATTCAACAATGATGCACACTTTTCCTGATTTTATATCTGCAATATCCCCTGGTTCTGTTCACATACCTGCTTTTTGATCCATGAAAAAGTCCTGCCTATGCACAATTAAGTACTCTGGAATTCTTGTTCTTCTCAAGAATACCCATAGTTTGTCATGATCCACAAGTGAATATTATTTTCTGGTATTCTCTGCTTTCAGCCAAGATCTACGTGATATCAGCTTTGACACACCTTGTTCCATATCTTATTCTGAGTTCAGCTAGAACTGACGGCAGCTCCTTGACAATGTACTGCTGCAAGCAATGTTGGATGATCTTCAGCAAAGCTTTACTTGCATGTGATGTTATTAATATTGCTCTAAAATTTGAGCATTCTGTAGGGTCATCATTCTTTGGAATGCGCACAAATATGGATCTCTTCCAATCAGTTAGACAAGTGGCTGTCTTCCAAATTTCCTGGCATAGATGAGTAAGTGCTTCCAGTGTTTGTTCAACTGTTGGATAATTTCAATTGATACTTGATCAGTACCTTGATTTACCTACTGCTTTCAGTGCAGCTTGGTGTTCTTCCTTCAGCATCATTGATTCTTGCTTATATGCTTCTTCTTGAAATAGCAATGGAAGAAATTATGGATTAAAAGAACTGAGCAGAAATTTTCAAAAGCTGCTCAGGAAGACAAAGTAAAATATTATAATGAAATAAAGACCTTGAGTTAGAGAACTAAAAAGTAAGAATAGTTTTATCATAACTTAAACTGAAAAAATGGAAACAAAAATTCAAGCCTCCTCAAGTTACAATATGGAAAGAGTCTATGGACAAAATAATGAATGATGCAAAAAGCTGCAAAAGAAGATGGGAAGAATACATATGGTCATTGTACAAAACAGAACTAGTCAACATTCAACTTTTTAAGTAAGAGCATATCAGGCACAAAGGAAACAGTAAATACTGAGTGTGATAGGCAGCTTTGTTATGCCAACATTGCCAGAGAAGATAGGGAAGTGTGTTAGGACAACATGGCCAATTAAATACATGGGATTGATTGAAGGGCAGAGAGATACATGGCTCTGTAGCCCCACCTTGCTCTCTTGCTCTTGGATCTTCAGACCGGCCAGCTGTCTTGCTTGTCCTGTGCCTCCATCTCCAAGTTACACTGCCTGTGGGACATCTAGTCTGTGGGCTGTCTGGCTGTGAGTTGAGGTTCCTTCAAGCCCTGCTTCCCCATGTTCCAGGATATACATCTCTTGAGCTGAGGACTGCTGGACCCTGTCATCAGGCTGACCGCTGGTAACCTGCCTTGCTGTTTGCTGCTTGTGGCTGGATAGTCTGAATTGCTCTACAGAGGACTGCTCAATGACCCTCAAGGCTCAAAGGATTGTCAGTATACTAACTGTCTCCCACAGTAAGTTGCACTGAGTCATTTGTACTGCTTTATAGTTAACTGTTTATTTCTCATGTTAGATGTCTTTCTATCTATATAAATATAGAAAGAGAATTATCAGTTTCCTGGTTTTGTTTCTCTAGAGCACCCTAACACACTGAGTATTAATGTTACTGCATAGTAAAATAAAATTTGCATGGGAAAATTACTTGATAAACAAAAAGGTATTTGAGAGTATACATTTTTATTTAATAAATATTTTACTTAGCAAATAAAAAGAGTAAGTTGGATGAAAATACGCTAAATTAAGGATATCTTTTATTGGCATAATTGAAATGTGGATAATTTGCCAGTAATGTTCAAATTTTTTATACTGAATAGGTATTGCTTATATAATCTAGGAAATCTCATAAAACGCTATAGCACCGTGTGCCTTACGTGATGCAACTTCATGATTCCTTTCCAAATGCAGAGCAATTTATTAATAATAGCCATTTTCATGAAAATAAAATCTCTAGATTTGGGAAATAGAAAAGTTTAAAACAAACAGGAAGTTGGGAGAAATCTGGAATGGCAAATAGAAGAGAGGTACATTCTTGAGCTTTTTCTCACCTGCTGCATCATCAAGCAGCAAAAAAGGAGCACATTGAGAACCGGAACACACTCCTTCACACACCACAATCTTGTCTGCAAAGGGGTAATCAAAGATGGTTCCAGGGTCCACGCAGGTAAGAAAAAAAGAGGAAGAGGGCAACAGGGGACTCTCTGGACGTACTGTCTTGTTCAAGGGTTGAGCATCCACTCAGCCTCTGTCATTGCTGTGAGTAAATGCAGGTCCAGAGTAGACAGTCTTCGGTCTCCTCAAGAGACACAGAAATATGGAAGTAAGGGTGTGGCATGTGAAACCTTCTGATTTCAATATGATAGGAAGCACACGAAACATGTCTGCTCTGTGAATCACTATAGGCATTAGCCATGTTTTTGATGCACGGTCATCCCTATAAAAGTCACCCCATTTGTTACCTTCTTTCAGTTCACCTGTACCTCAGCATATGGTTTTATAGACATGAAGTATGGAACCGGAAAAAAAGGATTTTCAGGCTCTTTTGTGAGGTGCTCTCCAGTTGGCTCTAACCTATAGCAACCCACTGTGCAACAGAATGAAGCACGTCCAGTTCTGATCCATCTTCACAACGGTTCTTATGCCTGTGCCCATTGTTGCCACTCATGTGTCAATCCATCTTGTCGAAGATCTTCCTCTTTTTCACTGGCCCTATACTTGACCAAGCATGATCCCCTTCTCTGGGGACTGATCTCTCCTAATAACCTGTCCAAAGTGAGTGAGATGAAGTCCTCCATCCTTGCCTCCAGGGAGCATTCTGACTGTACTTCTCCTAAGACAGGTTGTTTGTTCTGTTGGCTGTCTGCAGTACTTCCAATATTCTTTGCCAGAACCTTAATTCTAAAGTACCCAAAGAATCTAAAGATTCTTCCTTGGTCTAAATCATCTAAAGATTTTTCCTTGGTCTTCCTTATTCAGTGTCCCACTTTCATATACCTGTGAGGCAATTGAAAATACTGTGGCGTGGGTCAGGAGCACCTAATTCCTCCAAGTGTCAGCCTTAGTTTTTGACACTATAAAGAGGTGTCATGAAACACATTACTCAATGTAATGTGCTGTTTTATCTTCTGACTGCTGCTTTTGTGACATTCATTGTGGATACAATCCAGAAAATATCCTTGACAACTTCAATATTTTCTGTTTATGATGATGTCACCTTTTGGTCCAATGATGAAGACTGTCATTGTCTTGACATGTAGTTGCTATCCATATTGAAGGTGAAATCTTAATCAATGATCTTTGATAGTTGACATGACATCTGAGATTACTATTTCACTTTCTTTGCTACATGTTAGACAATACCTGAGATGCTTTAAAAACTATAAATATCTCTCCCTAAATCAGTGCATGTGAGAATCAGGTGACCGTAGTTTTTAAGCCCCTCAAGTGATTACTAAAAAATTTTATAATCATGGCAGCTAACTCCAGTTCTAACTCATTTAGCAAAGATTTGAGGTATCCAGGGCTGACATGAAAATGCTAGCACCCCCAAAGCAATGATCTCTTTTTTCCTCCTTGGGGAATATTTCTATGGGAAGTCCTCATTTGAGAAAGCAGCATTATATGTCTTTTTCAACTTAGATATTGCTTTCCATTTTCTTTACCCACCAAAGTATATCAGTTGAATCTTATAGAAAAAGCCACCACCACCCTTGGTTTATTGAAGAGGATATTACTATTTGGAAACTATGTCTTGCCCTTGTTGTTGTTGGCGGTGGCCACTGAGGTAATGCTGACTCATGGCAACTCTTTGTACAACCAAAGAATGCATTGTCTGCCTCTGCACTATCGTCACGATCACTAGTGTGTTCGAGCCCATTGCTGAGCGCCCTCCCACTGCACAGGTCATCTCCCAGCACAACATACGAGCGTCTTTTGGGGTGGTCCAGAATTTTCACTGGCGAATTTTGCAGAGGAAATTGCCAAACCTTAAGTTTTTTTTTACTTGTCTGCCTCTGCTAAAATTGGAGGCTCTGCTGAAACCTATCCCCCAGGGGTAAACCTGCTTATATTTAAAATAGCAGTGGTACAGTTTCCAGTATCATAGCAACACATCAGTGCCTACAGTATACCAAACTGATAGGTGTTATACTTTGCCCATACCACTATGAAATGTCAAAAGGTTGAGGTGGAGAACCATATTTTAGGGTTATTCAGGGGCTTTTGGCCGCTACTTTACAAACAATGGAGCACTTACTATCCTCACAATCCTTGCATTGTGTGAGACCACAGTTGCAGGCACAATGTGAATCCATCTCATTGGGGTCTTCCTCTCCCACCCATTTCCAGACTATTTTGTCTAACATGATGCAAGCCTTAGCTGATATTATTATTTTAATTTTATTATTATTTGATCCAACTACAGAGACACTTTACTATGGATACTTTTGTTTTTTAGCTTCATTTATTTGCTCAAAATTCTCCTCAACAATCAAGCATTGCAAGTTCTTTGAATGTATAAGCAATTCTGTCTCTTATTTTGCAACACAGGCCCTCCATCTGTTGTGTCTTTTGTTTAAGATAATCCTGGGATGGCCAGAAGGTAGTATATTTAAAGTAGAATAGAAATGTATTTACAGAAATTATTTGTTTTGAACTATTTAGTTTTGTATTCCAAAATAGCTCGTGATCAATTATGACAGTTGCGGAGTTCTTCATTTTCCATTTAATAGCAAATGATGAGACTGGTAGTTCCTGTATATTAACAAGGACTTTGAACAGTACCTAGCCCATAGGATCCAGAGAGGCAGTAAGCAAGTAGCTACACACTTCCCACCCACTCCTCAAAGGACTTTGTCAACATATAACACAGAAGAAGAGTCCATACGCTCAAATGGTTGTGTTGGGGAAGAATACTGAATATTTGGTATATTTCAGAAGAACAAACATAGAGTCTTAAAAAAAATACAACCAGCATATTCCTTAGAAGCAAGGATAGCAAGACTACCACTTGCTTATTTTGGAAATAATCTCAGGGAAGAAAAATTTTGAGAAAAGGACATCACAGTTTGTAAAAATGAGGTCAGGAAAAATGAAAAAAGGCATTGGATTGAACAACGAGTTGTCATGTTTTAATCCGTGTTCTAATAAAGTCAACATGAGTTGGAGGTTACTTGAAGGCAATTAACAGCAGCATATTTGTGTCCTCAGTCTGTCTTTTTCAATGTCTTATGGTTTTAGCCCCAGCATGTTAAATTAATAACAAAAACCAGAGGCTACTTCCTGAAAATATGAAATACACCTATATGTCGTGGAAGCTCATTTTGCCCTCATTTGCTCTGGGTATAAATACAGGGTGAGGATAACTGATATCAACTTCTATTTTTCTAAAACCAAACAGAAACTTAAATCATTCCTTTATTAATTCTTTTAGTAAAGGCTACAATTATGAAAAAGTATTTCCAGAGTCCATGAAAGGATTTAGTGGAGTCTACAGGCTTACAATCCTGTAAGCCTTTGGCTCCAAGGTGTGAAGCAACAACTCTCTTTAAACAGATATGACTGAATACAGGGTAGAAATCTAGAGAGCCTCCAACAGGGAGAGGTGGTAGAACCTGGTAACAAAGTGTACAAACTCTGAGGTCAAACAGCTTGGACCAAATCTGTGCTTTACTCTTTCCTGGCCTTTACTGGGTTGTGTTACTTACGTAGCCCTCTGCCTCAGCTTTCCCACTTGTAAAATTTTAATAATGGCACTTCCTAACGATGGAAACTGGGTCACATTAAATTAGTTTATAAGTAAGAGAGCAAAAACTGGCACATAGGAAATGCTCGGTAAGCCTGGCTTTTGCGATTGCTAGAAGTCAACACCAACACACAATGACTCTGTGGCTGACCTGACACACTGCTGAGTGCTGTGCCGCCCTCACAATCCTCCCTGGGTGTGAGCCACTGTTGCAGGCCTGTGTCTGTCTAACGCATCAGTGGTCCTCCTCTTTTCTCCACAATTTCTATCTTGATTTTATCATGCTGTTACAATTGTTGTTGCTACTGCTGTCGCTGTTACTGTTCTTACTGAAGTTGCTCCTTTTCTCACTCCACAGTTTCTGAGTAGCTTCAATCCAAGGTAAGGACCTAGGAGCAAAATAGTATTTCCCATTCATTCAGAGTTTTCATCTTATTCATTCCTCATTCAGAAATATTTATTGAATGTTCACTATGTGCCTTGCATCTGTTTAAAAAAAAGGATAAATAAATGATGTAGGCTGCCAGTTTCAGACTCATAAAGCAGAAAATTAGTAAGGATGTTATTGACCTAAATAGCACTCTCAATGAACTTAATCTAATGGCTGTTACACATTTCAATGGGTAAATCTGCTGTAAAAGGCCCTTTAAAGTACTGAAAAGTAAGATCATTACTTCGAGGTATGTGTGGCAGTTACATAATCTCCTGTCAACTTGTAAAAGTGTGGAGTCCAGCCTGTCATTCAGGTATATCGCTCCCTGGAAATCAGATACACTCTCTCCCTAGGAAACATTCCTATTGACAAATCACATGTAGTTATGCTGATGGAGCCAGAGTCCTGGAGCTAGAGTCCTGGAATTTTTTCTTGTGTTCTTAAAGTTTTAGATATACTGAGCCTGTTCTTTCTTTTTTATTTTCTAATTCTAGGTCCTTGCACATTTCTTTATATTTGGCTTTATTGTCTCAAGTTACCCATTGAAATTTTCTGTTCAGTTCCTTCATTTCATCCTTTCTTCCATTTGCAAATGGAACAAATCTATGATTAAGTGTGGGAAGCCAAATGCTGTTCCCATCCCTCAGTGACCCCTTTATTGACCTTTTGTATTGTAACGGCTTGCGGGCAAGATAACCTCTGAATCTATGGGTTCACCTAATTAGCATGCAGACCTGTTTGAGAACTGTTGCCCGCCATTTTTTTCCCCGCCGTTTCTTTGAAGGTATGTGTATGATTGGCTGATTATCCCTACCCCTCATTTCCATAAGTTGTACCTCCCCTTCCTGTTGCTAGCCTATATTAATCCTGCCTTTTGGCGCAATAAACGAGACTTGATCAGAATCCTGTCTTGTCTCCATTTCTTGCGTCTCTTGCCCTCTCCATTCCCAGTCCCCCTTTCAGGAACCCACGTTGACTGATCCGCGGATTGGATCAATTAAGAGCACATTCCAAAGTCTCTTCTGCCACCCAATTTTCCCTTTTACTGGATGGCTCCTTGCTTTCTTCATGAATGATTGTCTTGATGCCCTCCCACAGTTCACCGCATCTTCTGTCATTAATGTTTACTGTGTCAAATCTGTTGTTGACATGGTCTCAAAATTTAGGTGGGATAAACTCAAGATCATATTTTGGCTCCTGTATAGTTGTTTCAATTTTCTTGAACTTTACCCTGAACTTACATATGAACAGTTTTATGATCTGTTTCACATTTGGGCCCAGGTGTGATTTCAGCAGTTGATATTGAACTTCTCCATCATGTCTTAAGCCAGATGTAGTCAATTTGATTTTTGTGTATCCCATCTGGGGAGGTCTATGTGTATAATCACCTTCTGTGTTGTTGAGAAAAGTAATTTGTTATGAACAAGCCATTGGTTTTGCAAAATTCTATCGTATCACCTCCAGCTTCATTTCTACTGTTCCTTTTTCTTCATTTCTAACTTTTGCATTCCAATCACCAATAACTATCAGAACATCTTGATTGCTTGTTTGATAAAATTCTGATTGAAGTCATTGGTAGAATTCTCCAAGTCTTCATATTAGATTTGTGGTTCATGCATAAAGTTAAATAATAGTTATATTGGTTGAATTTTGCTATATTGTGCAAATACAGATAGCATTGTATTTCATAAGGATTTAGCCAGCTCCTTTCTGACATGAATATAATGTTATTCTCCTTGATTGGGTCACTCCTGGCATAATAACACACATGCTTTTTTTCTGATTCAAAATGGTCAATACCAATCCATTTCAGCTAACTAATGCCTTGGATATTGATCTTCATGTGTTCCATCTCATTTGCAGCCACTTCCAATTTTCCTAAACTTATAATCCTCTTATTAAAATTTCTAGTCATTAGAAGTTTGTTGCATCTGTTTCACTTTACCTTGAGCCATACCTGATTAGCAACTGAAGATTCCCAAATTTCTACTCTCATATGATTTACCCAACTCTGATGACCAAAATCGACCAACCTCAAAGAAATCATCTCCTTTACAGTCATTTCAAGTCCTTGCTAACCTGAAGGTCTCACCTGCTGTCAATAACTCTGACAAATTGCCTTGTGCATCATTTTGAAGCATTTCAAATGCTACTTTCCTTACAGAAATGAAAAGAATTTTAAAGGAAAATTATGAGTAGTTTTATGACAACAAACTTTCTGACTTAGATGAAATGAACCAATGGCTGGAAATACACAAACTATAAGCTCTACACTCACAAAAGTAGATCATCTAAAAGTTCTATATATATTAATGAGAAATAATACATATAATGAAAAATAATACATAATTAATAACTTTTCAAAAAGAAAATGCTAAACCCAAATAGTGTATTAGTAAATTCTACTATACGATACTGGATCTTGACATTGTCTTCTAAAAAGCAGAGAAACACATCCTCAGTAATTGCCTGAGGGCAACATTACCTTAACACCAAAGCTAGATAAAACTACAGGTCCATATTACTCATAAACAGCAATGTAAGAATATTCAGTCAGGAAAGACTTCCAGAAATATGGCGACGGAGTAACACATACCAGAGGGACTCTGCCCACATCAGCCCAGGAGAGTTACTGAGAGGGAAATCAAACACTGCCTGATCACAGAAGGAGCATCATGAAGATTAATATTATGGCACAGATCCACAAGGGTTTGAGGGACTGGGGACTTTTGGCTTACTACAGTGGAGGTTGGCTAAGGTTTGACTTTAGCCCCACCACTGTCTCAGCTGGAGTCAGGAACAATTTAAGTCAGCACAGGAAGCTTTATCTCAATACATCCACAGCTTGTCACCAGCTTGGTGCAGGAATCAAACCCTTGCAGCCCGATAGTCAGGGATTGGGGTTTACCTATACTGCTACTTTTGCTTCTCTCTCTTCTTTTTCTTCCTCCTCCCCACCACCCCCACCTCCCCGTTTCAGCAGGCTTAGTTCTTTGGTGGTTTTACTACTTCATCTCTTGCATTTTTCTTTCACATGCCATTGTGGACATCCAGACACTCCCATTAGCCTAGGGCATTGATGCATGCTTCACCAAGCTAGGAGAGCTCCACCCTGTGCAGCAACGCCTGAGGCTGGGGAAGTCCACCTTCCCTCCACCAGGGAATATTCCTCCCAACTTCTCCTTATGGAATTCCCACCTGTGTGGCTGGAAAAGCTCTTATCTGTCTTCTTTGGCCCCACATGACTAAGGAAACTTCCTCTAGCCTGCTTAGTACCTCACACAGCCTAAGGCAGCTGAGCCAACATTCACCAAAGTTCCACACTGCTGCAGGAACCTCTCTCAAATATCTGCAGAGATCTACCTGACCAGGGAAATTCTGCCCATCATATGTGGTGCTTTACACAAAAGCAGGGAAACCTGCAGCCTTCTGTGGCACCTCCTTGCAGCAGGCAATCCCACGTGTCCTCTGTAGCACCCCAAGTTGCATGGGAAACACCATCACAGCTTCTTGTGAGATCATGCAGTACAGCACCATCCTTGTAGGTCCACAACAAGTCAACCAGTGTCCCCTAAGAGGACCATCCAACTTGCCCTCCAAATAATAGATCACTGGTTGACTAGGGAAAGAGTGAAGCCACAAAAGGATAAAGTGGTAGGCCAATTCCTTAGTGAAATTAGCCGCAAGCACTTTGAAGAAGCATTCCTATGAGAATCCCAGAGAAAGCCAGGCTCTTTGACTCCCTGGAAAATAGCACCTCGCTCCTCTAAAGCAACACAACTCAAACAACAATCATCCCCAAAGACCTCAAAGAAAAAACAGAAGAAACAAAAGGCAATGGCAGAGGATGCCCCGAACCTAATGACATGTATAGAAGAAACAGTCATTGATCTGCCACAGAAAGAAATTTCCAAAATGCTCCTTGATATGAGGGAAATAACACAGAAAAGGGATAAAATGATAGAGGAGATAAAGTCCAGACAACAAAGGAAAATACAAGAACTTAGGGATAAGATAATAAAAATAAAGAGCAGACTCATAGACTTTGCAAATTGACTGGAGGAAGCAGAAAACCGCACCAGTGACCTAGAGGATATCCAAGCAGACTTTAACAAGCGCGAACCTAAGAGTTATGTCTGATGCTATGACAAGGAACAACATCAGAATAATTGGATTACCCGAGGAAGACACAACAAAGAAGTGATCTACAACAATAGAGAATTCCTGGAGAAAAACTTCCCCAAATAATGAATGAAAACTAAGCAGCCTTTCAGAAGACTGAAAGAACACCATCTAGGCTGAATCCCAAGAAGTCAACAAGGCACATACTAATAAAACTATCCAGTTTTGAGGAAAAGAAAAAAATCATGAGAGCAGCTAGGAAAAAAAAACAAGCAATCACATATAAGAATATGCCGCATATTCTCAAGTAAGAATATGCTTGCACCTATCAGCAGACACTATGAAGAAAAGGAGAGAGTGGAGTAATATATTCAAAAAATTGAAAGGAGATAACAAAAACCTAAGAATACTCTACTTAGCCAAATTATCTATCAATATAGATGAAGAAGCTACTTCCCAGATGAGGCAGTCATGTCCTCTTGTGTCAATTTCATGATTGGGAGTGTAGGGGTAGAGACCAGCCTGTCAATCTGGAGATAGTCAATGAGACTTCTGTGTGGGAAAGGCTTTCTTGGAGAATTCTGAGAAATCTCACAGAATTTTCCCCTTGAAGACGAGAGTCACAAGACTTAGTCCTTGAGAGACATTGCAGCTGAAAATACAACATGGTAGTATGCTCACAGACTCTGAGTCCTGGAAACTGGGTGAGCAGGAGGAGAAATCACATAAGCTTACACTGATGGAACCAGACCTTTGAAGCTGGAAAAGCCACTTAGAGACTCCTGCCATTGCTGAGACGTATGAGATACCACAGAGAGGCCCCTGACAGCACTAAGATGCTTCTACCAACACTGGATACACAAGATTGTACCCACTGGCCTGTGATTGTCCTGGAGTTACTGGATGTGCTTCATGAGTCTGAAGAGGACTTATGGATTGATATCAAACATATGGGCTAATATCAGACTTATGACCTTGAACTGGACTGGGCTGGGTTGTTTTCCTGATGTAACGTTGCTCTTGTATATAAACCTTTCCCTTATGTGCACATACATGTCTATGAATTTTGTTTCTCTAGTCTACCCAGACTAACACATCAGAAGAGGAAAAACTCAAAGAATATGTTAGAAGAAAGCCAGCCATAAAAACGGTCCTTGCTGAACAAGTATGGGCAGAAGAACAGCACTCACCAAGCATAAATAATAGGCTGCCACCTAGAACAACCTCTCTAAGAGGAAAACAAAGAGAGAGCACCCTCCCCAAGTCGTTTACCAACAACTAAAGGGTGGAAAGAAGTCATGAATGATTCACCCTCACACATACATGCACAACATACTGAAAAGAAATGGAGGTAGGGAAACACCCAACACAGAACGTATGAGATGACATCATCACAGAATCCACAGATGGAGATAATAACCCTGCATATCAATGGACTGAACTCAGGCATCAAAAGACTGCGGCTAGTAGATTGGCTTAGAAAACACACACATATAGGCAACACATCTCAAGATTATTGACAAAAATAGGCTGAGAATCAAAGACTGGAAAAAGGCATACCAAACAAACAACAAATCAAAAAAAAGTAGAGGTAGCAATCCTAATCTCAGATAAAATTGAACTCAAACTGCAAACCATAAAAAGAGATAAGTGGGTACACTATAATACTCAAGAGAATGGTACACAAAGAACCAATAAGCATTTTAAACATATATTCCCCAAATGAGAGACCTGCTGAATACATAAACTAAACACTTCAAAAGATGAAAAAAGAAATAACAGCCTCAACGTCTATACAGCCTGACTTCTATACACCACTCTCTGAGAAAGATGGGTCACAGGGAAAGAATAAACAGAATTGATGAACCGCTGGCAAATCTAACCAAAGAAATGAGGAAACAAATTTCAATAGCAAGAATGAGGTTTGAAAGAGGGGCCATTACAACAGACCCTAAGGATAAATACAAATACTAAAAATGACCATACTCCAACTAATTCAACAACTTGGAAGACATGGGCAAATTCTTGGAAAAAACAGTCCCTCCCTAGACTATGCCTGATAGACCTTAAGAATCTCAACAGACCCATAACAATAGAAGAAATAGACAATGTTATCAAGGAATCACCAACAAAAAAATCCCCTGGACCAGAGGGCTTCACAGGAGAATTCTACCAAGCATTTAGGGGAGAACTGACATCAATCCTCCACAAACTCTTCTAAAATAAAGAAAAACCTGGCAAACTTCCGAATTCCTTCTATGAAGCTAGTATAACACTGGTAGCAAAACCGGCCAAAGATTCCACAAGAATCTAGAACTACAGGCTGTGACAGTGTTAATTTTATGATTGAAATGTAGGGGTGGAGTCTAGCCTATTAATCTGGAAATAGCCATTGAGTAGCCAGTGAGGCCTCTATGTGGGCATGGCTCTCTCCTGAGACTTCTGGGAAATCTCAAAATATTTCCCTTGTGAAGATGAGAAGTTATCTTCCCCAGTTGTTGGGAGTTAGTCTCAGAGACAATTAATCATGGACAAGACAAGATGGCAGCTTCTGAGAAGCTGGAGGAGCCGGCAGAGAGATCACATGGCTTTGCCCTGATGAAGCCAGACCTCTGAAGCTGGGGAGGCCACATGGAGACCTCTGCCAGTGCTGAGCTACTTCTGTTCTTGATTAACCCTGAGCCCTGGAAGTGAGGAGCCATGGGGAGACCCTGCCAGCGCCGGGGCACTGCACAGAACTGACCTGTGACTTCATGAGTCAGAAGGAGACTTTATAGACTGATATCAGGCATATGGGTTAATATCAGACTTATGACTTTGTACTGGACTGGATTAGGATGCTTTCTTAATGCCTTATTTCTCTTATATATAAACCTTTTCCTTATATCGATATGTGTGTCTATGAAATTTGTTCCTCTAGCCTATCCAGACTGACACACAGACCAATATCCCTAATGAACATTGATGCAAAAATCCTTAACAAAATATGGCCAATACAAAATATATAAAACAAATAATTCGTCATGACCAAGTGGGGTTCATACTCAGGATGCAGTGGATGGTTCTATATATGAATGACCATTATTATAATTCATCACATTGACATGAAAAACCATCAGAACCACATGACAATATTGATAGATGTGAAAAAGCATTGGACAACATCTAATACCAATTCCTGTTTAAGACACTTGACAAGAGAGAAATGGAATGAAAAATCCTCAAGACCATACAGGCTCTATATGAAAAACCAACAGCCAATGAGGTAATCAATGGAAAAAAAGACTAACACAATCCCACTGAAAAGGGGGACCAGACAAGGATGCCCTTCATCCCCACTCTTATTTAATATTACACTGAAGTTTGGGGGTTTTATTTTATAAATGCAGTTGAGTTTCCCACATTGGGGGTAACCTCAGGGCTCACCCAGAGTACAATGGGTGAGCCTCGCCCCGGGAAATCCACCTTCATGATCATGGTATCTCCCCTTCCAGGTAAGTATAACACTGAAGTTTTTAACTAACAGCATAAGGGGAAGAAAAGACATCAAATATATTCACCTGGGAAATGAGGACATGAAACTACCATTATTTGCAGATTATATGGTTTTATATGTGGAAAATTCCAAAAACTCCACAAGGGAATTAATAGAAATAACAGAAGTCTATCGGTCTGCTATACACATTGGATAAGACTACAGAAGAGGAGATTTTTAAAAAGGTGACACCATTCCTAAAAGCCAAGCACAAATTGAAATAACTGCACAAATTGAAATAACTAGGGACATACCTGACTAAAAGCACAAAAGATCTATGAGGAAAACTACAGAATACTATTACAAAAAAACCAAGAGTGACCTCAACAAATGGAAGAATATCACATGCTCATGTGTCAAAAGACTCAATATAGTAAAGATGGCAGCTCTACCCAAGGCACTATATAAGCTTAATGCAATTCTGAAACAATTACCCTCATCTTTCTTCAAAGAAATGAATAAAATGATTGCCAATTTCATAAGGAGAGGGAAGAAGCCCAGAATTAGCAGAGAACTCTTCAAGAAGAAGGATATATGGGAGGGCTTGTTTTACCTGACTTTAGCACATATTCTACAGCCACAGGGTCAAAACTGCGTGGTATTGGTATTATAATATATATTCAGACCAATGGAAAAGAACTAAAAACCCAGAAACAAAATCATCAGCATACAGACAACTGATCTTTCATAAGAGCCCCCAAAATATAAAATGGAAAGCAGATGACCTCTTTAACAAGTGATCTTTGGAAAAATAGATATCTACCTACAAAAAATAATGCAAGACCTTTATCTCACTCCATGCACATGAATAAACTCAAGGTGGATCACAGACCTTGAGGTAAATCTCCAAAGTATTAGGGCCATCAAAAGAATTCACCAAGAGAGTAATAAGAGAGCCCACTGACTGGGAAAACATCTTTAGCAATGACACATCAGACTAAGCTCTTATTACTAAAATCTATAATATTTTGATAGCTTCCAAGAAGAAAAAAATCTAATTGTTCACTGAAGAGGTGGGCAAAGGACCTGAACAGAAGCTTCATAGAGGCAGAAATCCAAATGGCCAATAAACATATGAATAAATGTTCCTGATCACTAAGCATAGAGGAAATGCAAATTAAAACAATGGGATATCACCTAACACCCTCAAAGATAGCCCAATTCAAAAAGTCACAAAGCAACAAGTGTTAGAGAGACTGTGGGGAGACAGGCACTCTTATCCACTGCTGGTAGACTGGTTGGTATATGCAGCCACCATGGAAATTGATTTGGCGATATCGAAAACAGATGGAAATTGAGTTACCAAAAAATCCAGCTATCCCTCTACCAGGCAGATAGCCAGAATAGACAAGAAAAAAACATGGCCAGGCATCTATGCTCTAATGTTCATCACAGCACAGTTCACAATTGCAAGGAGTTGGAAGCAACCCAAATTTTCATCAACTGATAAATAGATTAAAAAGAGATGGTACATACATAAAATGGAGTACGATGCATTGCTGAAAAGCAGTGATGAGCGCATGACGCACATCGCTGCATAGGAAGAATTGGAGGAAATTATGCTAAGTGAAGTATGTCAAGCACAAAATGTTCCAAAGACAACACGAGTCCATAGAGGTAAGCTTTAAAAAAAAATGCAAAAGAGGCACAGGGGATAAGCTTCAGTATACGAAAATTCCTGGGGTTAGACCCAAATAGTATGTCAGGGACCAGACCAAATCTAGGGCTACACATGGTAACCAACTGAAACGGAGAGTGGAAAGGGAGACATAGCAATGTGTAACAGGGGAAGGGGGCACTAACCCACCCAAGGGGAGAGTCCTTTTTATATCTCCACAGGAAAAGATGGACCAAACTTCAACCCAGTGTTCCACGATGTGAATGCAGCCTGATGGCATGGAGAGCGGAGTCAGTGGAAGGGAGAGAAGAGCCAGTGAAGGGGTCTTAGGGCCCAATTCCAATCCCATTTACCAAGACGGCCACCTCTTCCCCCAGAAGAATCTACTTTAGAGGACAGCACTGAGGCTGCAGCTCTGGGAGAGGGACATGTCTGACCAGAGCACTTAGAAGCAAATGAAGGGGAAAGGAGAGAGAGTGGAGTGCATCCTACCCCACCAAACCTGAAGGATGATATCCCTATTCAGAACAATCAATGCACAGAGAGGACCATATGGCCGGCCTCACTTTGAAACACAACATCCCTCACTGACAGGGACAACACTGGAGACACAGGATCGGGATTACACCTGGTCAGACACTATCACACTGAGACAAAACACTAAGGGTGTGCAGCAAAGGAGGTGGGGGAGCAGAGCATGGAGGTCCCAAGGGAGTGCCGAAGATAGACTTTGGGACCAGGGCATGGCACCCCATCAGATTCAACTGGAGGATATTCATAGAGGTCAACAAACAGACCTTGAATGATTTACAAGTTTTTCTTTATCATTATTATTTTATTTATTTACATATTTTTATGGATATTGGTTTTTTTGTTGTCGTTGTTTTGTTTCCTTTTGTAGGTTTGTCTTGCTATTTGTGTGTGTGTGTGTGTGCATGTTATTATCTCTGCAGGTCTCGCTAGATAAGAAAGGTTGGATGAACAGTCTGGAGGAGAAAACAATGGGACTGATGGTCCTGGGGGACATGGGAGAGGGGGAGGTGAGGGAAAGGAGGTAGTGTTGACCAACCCAGAGATAAGGGAACAATTGATCCAAAATCGGTGCCAAGTTGGGTCTGAGAGGCCTGGTAGCGATTGATCAAGAGTAATGGAACACAGAGAAAATACTGAACCCCAATGGAGGATGTGCATAATTGTGGGACAGGAAGCAAGTAAAAGGAAATAGAAGAAAGAAATAGGAGGTTAAGGGCATTTATAGAGGTCTAAATACAGGATGCAAACAAATAAAAATATTTATATATGATTGTGGGGAAATAGATCTACATGCCTATACTGATAAGGTTAGTATTAAGGCAGCAGATGGACATTCGGCCTCCACTCAAGTATCTCCTCAATACAAGAACACTTTGTTCTATTAAATTGGAATTCCATGATGTTCTCCTTTCTGACACAATCGCTGAAGACAAATGTGTGCATAAGCAAAAGTGGTGAAGAAAGCAGATGGTGTCCAGCTATCAAAAGATATAGCATCTGGATTGATAAAGTCTTGAAGATAAACAAATGGCCATCAACCTGAGAAGCAACAAAGCCACATGGAAAAAGCACACCAGCCTGTGTGGCCACGAGTTGTCAAAGGATCAGGTATCAGACATCACAGAACTAAAAAGAATACCATTGTAAATGAGGGGAAGTAGAGATTGCGGACCCAAAACCCATCTGTGGGTAACAAGACATACATACCCTTACAGGGTCATGGGGAGGAGACAAGTCAGTCAGGGTGCAGTATAGCAATGATGAAGCATACAACTTTCCTCTATGCTTCTTCAATGCTTCCTCCTCTCCCCCCACTTTCACCCCCACTATCATGCTTCCAATTCTACCTTACAAATCCAGGTAGCCAGGGGATGTACACTGGTACAGCTAGGAACTGGAAACATAGGGAATCCAGAACAGATGATCCCTTCAGGACCAGTGATGAGAGTGGCAATACTAGGAGGGTGGAGGGAAGGTGGGGTAGAAAGGGGGAACTCATTATAAGGATCTACATATAACCCCCACCATGGGGGATGGACAACAGAAATATGGATGAAGGGAGACATCAGACAGTGTACAATATAACAAAATAATAATGTATAAATTATCAAGGGTCATAAGGGAGGGGTAGAATTGCTGAAGGGAGAAAATGGGTGTAGGAGGACTGGTTGAGCTTAATCAAGGGCAAGGCAACTGAGAAGAATTACTGAAACCCAAACGAAGGCTCAGCATGATAGTGGGACAAGAAGAAAGTAAAAGAAAATAGAGGAAAGAACTAGGAGGCAAAGGTTATAGAGGTTTAAATGCAGTCAAATACATATGAAAATATATTTCTATATGATGATGGGGAAATATATCTATATGCATATATATGTGTAGGTTTACTATTAAGGTAGCAGATGGCCTCTATTCAAGTACTCCCTCAGTACAAGGATACCTTGTTATATTAACCTGGCATTTCATGATGCTCATATTCCCAACATAAGCATTGAAGACAAAGTGGGTTCATAAGCAAATGTGGTGAAGAAGGCTGAGGGTACCTGGTTATCAAAGGATATAGCATCTGAGATCTTGTAGGCTTGAAGATAGACAAGTGAACATCCATCTGAGAAGCAACAAAACCCACATGGAAGGAGCACACTAGCCTGTGTGATCACGAAGTGTCAATGGAATCAGGAATCAAGCATCAAAGGACAAAAAACATATCATTGTGAATGAGGGGGAGTGTGGAGTGGAGACTCAAGTCCCATATATAGGCAATTGGACATTCCCTTACAGAAGGGTCATGGGGAGGAGATGAGCCAGACAGGGTACGGTATAGCAACGATGAAACATACAACCTTCCTCTAGTTCTTTAATGCTCCCACCCCACACACCAGTTATACCTTACAAACCTGGCTAGACAAGAGGATGTATACTGTGACAAGAACTGGAAATACTGGTAATCCAGTGCTGATAAACCCCTCAGGAACAATAGCAAGAGTAGTGACAGCAGTAGGGAAAGCTTAAGGTAGAGTCGAAAGGGGCAGCAGATCACAAGGATCTACATATAACCTACTCCTTGGGGAGGGACAACAGAAAAGCAGAGGAAGGGAAACATTAAACAGTATAAGGAATAACAAAATGATTTATAAATTATCAAGGGTTTGTTGGGGGGGGGGGACGATTCAGGGAGGGAGGAGAAAAAATGAGTAGGTGACACCAAAGGATGAAGTCTAAAGAAAATATTTTGAAAATGATGATGCAACAAATGTACAAATATGCTTGATGCAATGGATGGATGGATGGATTATGCTAACAGTTATCTGAGCCCCCAATAAAATGATTTATTAAAATACAAATTTTTATAAGATAGGTATGGGAAGCAAGCCCAAAAGGACAGCAACAGGACAGATGCTTCCAGAGGGACTTGGGGGAGAAGGAGGTGGGGTAGGGAGCAGTGAGCAGAGAATGCCTTGGACAGGGGAACAACTAGGGAATGAAAATCAATGAGGATGTCGTAGAGGTTCTGGGAGTGTTGGAGCGACAGTAATCTAGCTCAGAGGAATTCCTAAGAGGCAGAACAAAGCAGAGCATGGTGGTGTGGCAGGAGGAAGGTGAAAAGAAACAGAGGAAAGATCTAGTAAGCAAAGCTATTGTGGCAGTCACCTAATTTGGTATCAATTTGAGGATGAAGAGTGTAGGCGTAGAGTCCAGCCTATCAATCTGGAGACAGCCAATGAGACCTCTGTTTGGGCATGGCCTTCTCCAGAGAATTCTGAGAAATGTGGCAATTCGATCAAGCAGGCAGAGACACTATCACTCTCAGTCCCTTGGAGATGCTCCATTGACAAGACACAAGGCTGACTCCCTGTGAGACATCTCAGAGGAGAAGCCACATGGACTTACCCTCATGGAACCAGACCTCTGAAGCTGGAAAAGTCACATAGAGACGCCTGCCATTGCTGAGATGCTTGACAAGCCAGAGAGAGAGGCTCCTTCCACTGCTGGGATGCTTACAATGCTATTGGATCCAAAGACTTTCTGTCCACTGGCTTGCTAATGTCCTGCATTTGACATCATTGCATGCGTTTAGTGAGTCTGAAGAGGACTTATAAATTGGTGTTGAACATACGGGCTAATATCAGACTTAATGACTTTGAACTGGACTGTGTTGGAATGTTTTCCTCAATGTTCAATTGCTCTTATATATAAACCTTTCCCTTATATGCATATGTATGTCAATGGATTTGTTTTTCTAGCCTACCCAGACTGACACAGGTACGGACAGAAGTTTAAACATAGGCGTGCACTCATGTACATATAATACTTCATAAAAATAGAGGTATTGGCCTATATTATTATGGCAATACGTTGAGGTAGTGGACAAACTTTGGGCCTCTGCTGAAGCCCTCCCTGAACACAAGAACACTTTATTCTAACAACCTGTCATTCTGTGATGCTCACTCTCCCAGTGATTGTAAAAGATAAAATAAGTGCACAAGCAAATGTGGTGAAGAAAGCTGATAGTGTCCATTTATCAAAAGATATAGCATCTGGGATCCTAAAGGCTTGAAGCTAAACAAACGACCTTTTAGCAGGGAAGAAGCACACAAGCCTGTGTGATCATCAGGTGTTGATGGAATCAGGTAAAAGGCATCAGAAATTTCAAAACAAACAAGAAAACCTATTGCTGAAAGCAAGAGAGATTGAGTCAGAGATACCAATCCCATCTGTAGACATTGAGACAACCCCTCCCAGAAGGGTCACAAGGAAGGAATGAGGCAATCAGGGCACAGTATAGCACACAATATTCCTTTAGTTCCCTGAGGCTTTCTCACCCCCCACTATCTTGAGCCCAGTTCTGTCTTTCCCTTTGGGCTAGACTGGAACATGTACACTGGTATGGACAAAGCACTCAGGACACACAAAATCCAGTTCAGATAAACCCTTCAGGAATAGAAGTGGGAGTGGTAGTACCATGAGAGTATGGTTGTGGGAAGAAGAAAGGGGACCCAATCACAATGATTGACACATAACCACATACACACATATACACCTTGGGGGGAGGAACAACAGAAACCATGGGAGAAGGGACACAGTGGTCAGTGTAAGATATGAAAATAATAACTTATAATTTATCAAGGGAACAGGAAGGTGGGAGGGGCGAGAGAAAAAAGAGGAGCTGGTACTAAGCTCTCAAATAGAAATTAAATGTTTAGAAAATAATTACGGCAACATATGTACAAATAAAGCTTGATACAATTGATGCATGATTATAAAAGCTGTAAGATCCCCCAATAAAATGATCTTTAAAAAAATAACACAAGAACAGTAAAGAAATTGAAAAGGAGAACGTGAAACCCAGGTGGAAAATTACAGGTAAACAATGGATAAAGACCAGAAGACTCATGTAGAAATAGATTTGACTTGAAGACACAAGTATGTTCTCATGGTGAGCTCAATATAGATAAATATAGCTTACTATAGTGACATGGAGGAATATTTTTGGTTACTATCACTAGCTGCTAGTAAGTTGACTTCCATCTTCTCATGGCTATGCTATGTGTTACAGAATTGAACTGTTACATAGGTTTTCTTTGCCGTGACATTTATAGAAGCAATTTTCCAGGATTTTCTTCTATGGAACTTCTGGGTGGGTTCAAGCTGCCAACCCTTAGGTTAGCAGTACTTGCACTGATTGTATCACCCAGGTTTCTTAGAAGTATTTATAAATATGTGCATATATACAAGTCAATATAAGCCCAGGTATTTCCTCGCTCTGTCAATAAAGAGGGCTTAGAAGCAATGAAACTTCAATAGCATGCCTAGTGTCCAAACCTTGGATATTTCCACTAAAATGAATTAGAGCTCATTGAGAAAAAGGCAGACCAGCTGGTTGGGCAGGAAATAGAGAAGAGTATCTTATAGCACCCCAAAGTAGAAATATGCTCAAAAGAAAATACATTTCATGACTCTATCAAAGGATATAGGAGATCATTGAAAGTGCTTCCTCCTGACCTACCCTGTGGTGATTTCCATAACAAAATAAATAAAATAGTACTGCAGTGAAGAAGACTCGTTGGTGCAATAGTTAAGTGCTCAACTGCTAGCTGGAAAGGCAGAGGAAAATCCACTCCTTAGGAGAAAAACAAACAAACCAGCAATCTGCATCAGTAAACAGTATAGGCAATGAAACCTTATGCTGTATTTCTATACTGACCTATAGAGTCTCAATGAATCAGAATCTACTCATTGGCCTATAACAACCATCACCACCACAACAGCCCTGAATATGAGATCAAGATGCATACATCTACACTGATGCAAATAAATGATTGATTAAATAAATAAGATTAAAGAGGGAAATATCCCATGCATAAAAATTTAAATAATTTATCTGGAAACTCTACCCTAAAAGAGGGAACACAACTCCCTACTCTGAATGTGTGGACTGTGCACAATAAGTTCCAAAGAGGGGAGTGGGCAAAGCATAGTCTGACCCTGCTGAAAACTGACAGATTCTTTGTGGGCTCTGTGATCATGATGAACATCAGCAAATAGGAACTCTGCATGTGATATATACGTACTTACTTTCTCACCTCTGCACTCTTCCTGAAAAAAAAAAAGAGAGGAACAAACACCTTACCCCACTCTAATCACAAAGCCCTCATTAGAAAAATCCAAATCAAGGGCCAGCCTATAAAATATCCGACTGGTACTCCCCCAAATAATCAAGTCCTCAGAAACAAGGAAAGTCTGAAAAACCATGGACACATACAATTTAATGATATGAATACCCACAAGCCATTCATCTATTCTCCTCAATAGACATATGAGTCAATCCAGTTGGTTTTTGTTTTTATCCTTACAGACAAGGATCCAATAAAGGGCCCCTGATACACTTGTGCCCTAGGGTCTCAAGGAGCAGAATGCTAAGACATAGGGTATGTATATTTTTATCCTTACTGTAAAATATTCATGGTATAACATGTTTCCAACATGTTTCTACCATTTGCATTTCCACCAATAGCATATGCAGTTCCCTGTTGTCCCACATGTCTGTCAACACTTGCTATTGCCTAATTTATTTTCTAATGTTTGCTATTTAGCTGGGTATACAATAACAGTATAATTTGTATTTTCTTGATCATTAATGAGCAGCAGCTCTCCTCTTAGCAAAAATCTAGTCTGCATTACTTACAAGCCATATCATGGTAGCTTGAGTTTCAGCTCCTTTCCTTTTCTGCTTAGCCCCTCGTATTCTAACCAGCTGGAGGACCCAGTCCTGGGGGCAAACAGTGGGGAACATTCAGATAATCCACCAAGTTGATAATCTGCCTCTAAACGAATAACCAGGAGTTGACCTTCAGGGATTGTGCTCACACAATTCAACTGCCATGGCCTAGTGTAATATTTCATGTCTCACTAGCAGTACTTTGCATGTAATTAAGTACTTGGCTGACTCTTTGATCTGGATGATGCGTATATCAACTGAAGTTTGCCTGAGATAGAAAAGGTTTCTGCTACCTGCCTATGATATCATTTCATCTGGTGAGCACTTTGTCTTTTTATAGGAAATCATTTCTAAGTGCCTCATGCCCCTGGAGGGATTACCCTCACAAATTTTCTCAATGACCCTGAAAAACATGAAACCAGGATTATAAAAGGGAGCTGTGCGTGTGAACATTTTCAATCGCATTATTCAAAGTGCGTATCCAGGAAAGCACTCCCTTATAATATTTATTCTATACGGGGGAAATAGCAAAACTTTAATTTGAAGAGCACTCAACAGGCATAAGTTCTCTTAAATGTTTCTGCAAAACTGTGAATAAAATTAGGAAGATTGAGCTGGGATGGGGGAGCAGTCACACATCGAATCAGACACAGTTGAAAAAGGAATCTGGGCTCCTCCAACCCCCATGCTTTGTTGAAGGGATCACTAGAGATCTATGTAGATATTATTTTGAAATTTAGAGCTTTAACTTGTATGAACATGAATGCCCATGCTGAGTTTTTGCGTGCCTCTGTGAAACAGCAAAAAAAGAACCCGACAGACCCTATTCTTACATTAAAGCAACACACTGTGGAAAGCCTGAAAATAAACTATCTATGTTTGATTAATTAGGTTTGTAAGTATTGTTTCAGAACCAAACAATATTTCTAAAGATTTGAATAGTTCAAAGATTGCCCTATGGCCGCTTGGCCAATACATCTTCTAACACATGCCGTTTACAAGCATTTTTCTTCCCAATATGTTGTCTTTGGTTGGTGCGACATTGTTTGAGAGCAGGGCTATTTGGGTCATCGTGGTTTTCTCCTCTGCACAGCAGTGGTGCTAAGCACAGCACTTTGACCATACATCTTCCATGTCATTACCATCAAAGGCACATGATACTTCCTGGTGACCAATCAGGAGTAGTCCAGCATTCTAACAGAGGGCATATTGGCAAACTAAGCTTTCTTAATGACAGCCATTGTTCAAGACCAACAAAAGGGAGGTCTTGAATATTAACATGTGGCCTTGTGTAAAGGTCTCCAGTATGGCACATCCATCATATTTCACAACTGAGAAAGAGAACTTTATAAGTTCTGTCAGAACCTACTGTTGTCCGAATAAATGTATTAGTCTGACAGCTGACACCAACAAGGCAAATGATCTTGAGTGATGACCCTCTCTCTTAACAAATATTCTTTCAGGTCTCTGAGGCAGCAACAGACAGATCTTAGTGTGGGATAAGAACTTAAGGAATATACCTCCAGGTCCACAACAGGGTCAAAAAACCAAACTACTAATTAAAATATGAACTTAATAACATGTAACCATGAGACCAAATGACATTTCCTTCTAACAAGCACAATGCCTCACATCAGAAAAAGATGTCACATAATTCAACATCTCAAGCGTCCTGAATAGTCTTATTCTAAAGACCAAGTGCATAAAAATTCAATCAATATGACTTACATCCAAAATATAATTGCATAAGAGAACACAAAAACCTGTGTTTATTGACAAGATTTTCTCTTTAGCTAACGGCTATGCAATGCAATGGAATTAAGTTGATAGAGTTGAATGGAGTTAAACAACGCCACAGTCTCTTATCTACAAAATGCATTTAATACTAGGTCTAAGAGTAGATAACAAGGCTGTGTCTTACTGGACTCTCTTGATGCATGCAGTAGTAGTAATGTAACACTGTGTTTCTTAAATATCATATTAAAAGTTAAGCTATTAAATATGTTCTTTTAAAAGAGATTTGATTTTTTTAAGTATGAGCAAGTGAAAGGTAATAGGTAAGTAATGTGTCTCTCACAACTTGTATTGGCTTTTGCTGTCATAAGCAATGGAGAGGAATGATACAAAGACAAGGACAGACATAATTTTCTCTTGAAATGTAGACCTTTTCTTTGTATCTGAAGTATTTCCCATAGCCCCTCTTTTGCTTATCAATTTCCAGTCATAACTCAGTTCTTCACCCAGGACTGCTGCTTTTATTTGGTGCAGTTTTTGCTAATATCTGTTATTTCAATCCTTTTCCTGTGTGTTCTTAAGCTCCCTGAAGTTGCTTAATTGTATCGCTTCACATGGGTGATTTCTTACCTTCAAAATGAAAAACTACAAATTTCATGAGGAGAAATACTCAATATGTGTAGTTCAGTATTGCAAACATTTGAACATCAAGGGCAATTTCAATAATAAATAAAGTGCGACCCAAGCTTCAACTTTTCACCTCTTGCCTTTCACATTTTTTACTAAAGAAAAGAAATCTTCAAGCCCATTAAGAAAGGATTCATATTACAGCAATGGTGACCATGTTACAATTAAGCATCTCAAGTGTCTGGCTTTTTGTTGCATTTACATTTTTTATTTCTTCAATTTTATCGTAAATTATTTGAATGAAAAATCTAAATAGTTATAAATTTTTTAAAACCTAGCCCATTGCCCAGCACATAGTCTCTTTCAATTAGTGCTCAGTCAATATTTGTTTTGCAAATGCATAAAGTATATACAAATCATTGTAAATATTTACACAAATTCGAGCCCCGGCGGCGCAGTGGTTGTGCGCGGGACTGCGGACCACTGGGATGGAGGTTCGATTCCAGCTCCACGGAGCAAAGGCTGGGCCTCCTACTCCCACCACCTGAGGACAGTGATGCCCCGCCCCCAAAAAACAAACAACAACAACAACAAAATATTTACACAGATTCTTAGAAAAGCCTTCTTTGGTGGTTGTTGTTAGGGGCCATCAAGTCAGTTCCAACTCACAGCAACCCCAAGTACAAGAGAAGAAAAGACAGCCTCGTCTTCTGCCATCCTCACAATTGCTCTTATCTTTGAGCTGATTGCTGTAGCCACTGTGTTAATTCGTCTTATTGAGGGTCTTTCTCTTTTTCACTGCCCTCCAACGTGATTGAGCATATAGTCCTTCTCCAGGAAATGGTCTCTCCTAACACCACGTGCGAAGTACGTAAGACAGAGTTGCATCATCCTTGCCTCCAAGGAACATGTTAGCCTACTTCTTCCAGAACTGAATTGTTGTTTTGTTGGCAGTCCATGGTTCTTTGGATATTCTTCAGTGACACCATAATTCAAATGCATCTATTCTTCTTTGGTCTTCTTATTCAATGTCCAATTTTCACATGCATAAGATTGAAAATTACAAAAAAAAATTAAAAAAAATAATAAAAAGATTGAAAATGACATAACACAATACAGTCCTGAAAGTAACATCCTTCCCCCTCAATACTTTAAAGAGGTCTTGTGCAGACGATTTACTCAATGCAATGTGTGGTTTGATCTCTTGTCTACTGCATCTATGGACATCAATTGTGGATCTAAGCAAGACAAAAATCCTTGATAACATCAATCTTTTCTCCATTTATCATGATGTTACTTATGGATCTAGTGATGAGGGTTTTGGTTTTCTTTACATTGAATTGCAATGTATACCAAAGACTGCAATCCTTGCTCTTCATCAGCAATTGCCTCCAGTCATCCTCGCTTTCGAAAAGCGAGGTTGTGTCATCTGTAAGTCTCGGGTTGTTAGTAAGTCTTATTGGTAGTGATTTCATAGATATATGTTGAAATCATATTTTCCTGTCCGCTCTGACACCACACATACACAAAATGTACTTTCTTCAGATCAATGATCCCATGAGTCTTAGGGGGTCAACGATGGCTTCCTTACTTTTAGATTCTTCTCTTTAGCCGAGGTGGGTAAGCCATCCAAAATGGAATCTGACTCTCTATTTACAGTTGGCTAGTCCAATTTTGTACAAATGACCCAAATTTAAACAATCACAGTCCTTCCAACAAATTTGTGTTCTTCCAACTCTAAAGGCCACACTTCATTCCTTTCTGGTAGCTTATGTCTGGTAGCTTATGAGCTGGAAGTTATTGAGAACTACCTTGTCAGCCTTCACTAAGGAATCGAAGATAACATGCATAAGATTTATGAAGAAATTGTCATTATCACTAGCCACTCGAGAAATGAAAATAAAAACAATGAGGCGATACCAATTCACACATGTATTGATAGCAAAGTTCAATAAAACAGATAATGACACATGTGGAAGAGGATGAAGAGATATCAGAATTCTCATACTCTGCTGGTGGACCTATAAAACTGTACAACCATGTTGGAAAATAGTGTTTCACTTTCTGAAAAAAACTAGGAATAGAAATACCACATGATTTAGGACTCCCTTTAGTTCATATATAAGCCTAAAGGAATGAATGCAGCAGCATGAGTATACACACACACACACACACACACATACCCATGTTTACTGCAGCACTATAACAAGAAGTTGGAAAAACACCTAAATGGTCATCATTGTAAGAGTGGATAAATGGACTTTAGTATGTCCACACAACAGAAAACTATGCATTGCTTTAGAATAATGGTGAAATTGTGAAATACCTCATGACATGGATGGATTTAGAGGACATTAGGCTGAGTGAATTGAGGCAATCACAAAAGGACAAATACTGTATGATATCATTGTTAATAAAAGAAAAAAAGATGAAGGTTTTTTTCCATACCAAAAATATACAAACTTTGATAGCTACCAGGGATGTGAGGGAAGGGGAAACAATAGACTAAAGGGCAGACAGATGTTAACAAGCGTGAAGAAGGAAAAAATATTCCACGAGAGAGAAGAGAGAACAAAGGTGGGAAGGTTAGGTATTAGAAGATTAGATAAGTTGCTTAAACAGTTGAATACAAAACTGACAAACTGAAATATAAACCTTACCTAACACTATTTTGAAAAAAAGTTTTTTTTAATAAAAAGAAAAATTAGAGACACAATATAGTCAGTCCAAGGAGCTTTCAGGACCCTTGTTTAGATGGTCCTTGAAGTTACATTCATTATTGGTTTCCCATAATTTAGATATATAAGCCTGCTATTTTGACCACAATAATGCAGATTTGTTTCCATAATGTCTAACAAAGGGAATATCAGTAAAACTAGTTGCTACTACTGTAAGTACATGAACTGAAACTGTCTTTATAAGCTGAAACTGGACTCACTACCACAAATGTCAGAATTCATGGGAATGTTACGAAGTTCATCTGCCATTTCTCTTCAGTGTATCCGTGCACATAACAAAGAAATTGGATACATTATGAAGACTGCCCCTGTCCTCATAAATATGGTAAAAATTTATTAGCATTTCTTTTGCATTCAAGAGACAAGAGAGATAATGACTAGACCCTAACTTACAATCATATATAATTGCATATCCCCAACTGGCTTATAACATAGTATTCAGTTGCACACTATTTGTCCCACTTTGAAGACGATGAAGAAATAGGCTTAAAGAAGTTAAAGGCTGTCCAAGGTTGCCCAACTCTACATAAGTAGAAGCAGAGCTATAACCTAATATTCATATTACCCTGGACTTTTCTTTCCCCACATTTTGACCCTTTCCACTATATCACTCACTCCTGAATGGAGCAGTGAATTGTGATGCCAGGATATAAGTTTATTTCCTTTTCTAACTTTGGGCAGCCCCTAAACCTCTGTGACACTGTTTCTCATCAGAAAGAAAGGCAGAAATCATTATTATGTTCATCAAACAAAAAGGAAATTAATGGTTGATTAGATGCCTGTTCAACACACTAAGGATGAAAACCAATCTTCATGGTGAATTATTGAATTAGGGGCCAATGTACAGTGCGGCTGTGTCTACACAAAGCCAAGACATCCAGTCAAGTCAGCCAAAAAAGAAAAAGAAGGGGGAAAAAAGTTGAGTGACAGGAAAAATAAAATTAGTTGGTCGAGACTCTGCAGACTAAATAAAATGAAGAAAGGAGTGTCCCTACAATAGCACAGCTATAGTCCAGACAGAGTTTACAAACTTCAAGAAAGGCATTGAGAATGACATTCGATATTCACTGTCCATAAAGAGAAACATGGAAAAATTATGCAGAGTGAAACAAATCAATTACAAAAGGACAAATATTGAATGATTTCATGTATGTGGAATATCTCAAATTGGGCAATGTATAGAGATGATTAGTGTTTACCAAGAGCAGGAAGGAGGTGAAGAGCTTTTAAGCGGCACTTTGAATCTATTTACAGTAAAGGAAACTCAGTGATGGATACCGGTGATGCTTACCCAGCATAATGCAATCTGTGTCTCTGAATTGTACCTGTAAAAAGATATTGAATTGCTGAATCTTATGCGTATATATGTGTGTACATATGTGTATACATACACACATGCATAGAACAGAAAAGATGCCATGTGAAAGTAAATAGTTATTATGCCCTGGAGGCCTTAAGTGTATGATTGAGGAGTATGTGGTTTATCTTTTTGGCAGTAGGAACAAGAGACTTGATACTTTCCACTACCCCATCCTGCTAGTTCCTGGCATTATGAATTAAGTTATAAACTCTCTTAAGAAGGTCTGGTGATTTTCACATAATGTACATTCTGATGAGATGAATTCCAGGGTGTTTCCAAAGTCCTTGAATTATAGATTAAGAAAGATCTTTCTTATAAAAAAGGTTGCTGAATTTGCTTTCTGTTTTCATTTCTTTAATGTTTTTTACGAGCGTAGAAGTCATAGATCCAGAATTAGATTTACATGATTACATTTCAATTGCCTTAAGAAAATCCAGATTTTACAAAACCAACTTAAATATAAGATAAATGCAAATATTAGAATGGCCAGTGCTTCTTGCAACATTTCTGCAAATTAATTTAAGAGGGAACCAAAACATTCATAATACTGTACATGAAGCAGTTGGGTTTATAATAACTGACATATAATCCCCTGGAGCCTTAAAAAATGAGATTTCTCTGCTTTTGAAACTAAGGAGAAGATATAAGATGCCTTGATGCAAGAAAAAGAAATTCTGCTCAGAAGGGATAACAAAATTAAAAGCATTGGGCATGTTGCCATTTGGAAAAAAAGAAATGTTATTGACTATAGAAAAATTTAAAAGATTTATATATTCTTGTGGAGCATAGGTTCCTCTTTATCCTGTGATGTTTTTATTTTATTTTCTGAATTCAAACTTAAGATAAAAATTGGTTAAAATCAATATCAGGAACCAAAAATGTGGCATCTCATTACAATGTGACCAGCCATCATGACTTGTTTCATTGTCTGGTAAATGCAATCATACCTTCATTGTCTACAGGGGAAAAAGGATATTGAGATTAATTATATCTACTATTCTTATTGATGGCCCATAGTCTTGGTGAGCTTATGCCCCATGGAAGGAGGCAGTAGTAGGTCCTGCCAACTCTATGTTCAGCAGTGGATTTGATCATTGTAATCCTATATAATTTTCACTTGTTTGTTTTATGCAGCAAGTGTCCTATGTGAGAGAATTGATTCTGTGTTCCCGTGGGTTTTCCCAAGTCATTTTCAGCACAACAGCAAAAAATAGGAAAAGTTTCTTTAAAATATACAACTTTCTTTTTCTTTATTCCTTTCTCCCTTCCTTCCTTTTTTTTTTTGGGGGGGGGAGGTCAATTTTGTACATAGTAATTGTTATGTAACATTAGATGTGTATTTCAAAGGTGCTTTTAATGTCTTCTATTAGTGTTAGATTGATGATTCAGTTACAAGCACTTTGCTACTACTACACAGTAACATTTAGAGCCCACAAGCACTAACTACATTCTAAAATGTCATTAACATTTCATAACTATTGCCTGTGTAGGGCAGGAGAAAAGATGATGAGAACTTATGAGTCATTTATCAGTCCATTAGGAATTAAATACAATGAATTAAAATTGCTGATCTTAATTAATAACATATTCACTTAATTCTCTCCCTAACTCTAAAAGGATTAGATACAGGAGTTAGACAAAGGAAGCATTCTTCGAGATGGGTTAGAAAGTACAGTCTTGTGGCTCCAATCCTGGACCCCAGGAATGAACACTTGCAGCTGCAACATGAACTGTTTTCTGTTACCTAAAATACGGCTGGGCCATATGGAGCATTTCTGAGGACCTTCTATTTTAAAATGTTCTGTTCATATTTTATGCTTTTCCATATGTCTCCTCCGAACTTCAGAGTTTCTATTCATTTCCATCAAAATAAGATCTTTGTTTTATAAGTGTTCGCTTTTTTTTCTCCCTGTCCCCTCATCCCTATTCTGGTTGCAAACCTCTACTTGGTTTATTACAGCCACTCTAGGACTGGCTGATTGTGGCAAGATGAATAGAGAATTATCTGGAAGAAAATCAGCAGCAGCAGATGATCAGCAGGCTGCAAAGCTCCCGTTTTCTTTGCTCATTCCCACTGACCCAGTGTGAAAGATAATCAACCTGACATTGGTGTTGAACTGTTTTAAAATGAAGAACATGTCTATGGAAATCATTGTGGAAACCCAGAGGGACGTGCTGAAGGAAGACATAATTTGGTTAACTGAAAATTAACCAAAATGTGCTTTCTGGAAAAGGGAGCTCCCTGTAGTTTGGGGTTAACATCAAGCAATTATGGAAACAAAACAGTTGGCTCCTGTGTTGGTGACAAAATAGTGTTTGCATAAAGTAGAAGGAGGAGAAGACAAATATGCATGAAAATTAAATTTAGGCTTCTGAAACTACTCTTTGGGGCCATAGAAGAGCTGATTACATGTTCACAGCTGGAATTGGTGTTGGCAGGCAGACCTTATTCATGGGCCGAGAGAGGGACTCCCTTTTGGAGTGACACCCTAGTGGCAAAGCAAGAATGGCACCATTAAAGATGTCTGATATTCACAGAGCTCAAGCTCCGTGGCCGCATGTTGCTCACATTGGGCATCCAACTGAAGCTCTCTCAACTGAGACAGGTTTGGGTCAAAGTGTATGGATATCCTTAGGCTTAGAACCTTTCTGATATCCCAGAACCCAGATATCTCTCTAGTCTACTGCTTTTAAATGTGTGATCATTTAAAAGACAGAAAATGAGACCAAGAGAACAGATAGGGTTTCCATCCAGCAAAAAGACCAGATCTTGCAAGGTTAAGGGTTAAAGTTATTGTATAATAATAAATCTGCCTTGGAAAAGGACATTTTGGGAACTTTAGTGGGCAAAAGTATATTCTTCAGTAGGCATTTGCCAATACAATCGTGTGCCACACAAAGTCTGTTTTCAGCAATGTCTAACTACATATATCTCCAGAGTTCAGAAAGATTATTATAATAGATTTCCGACATACAGAACAAAAAATGAGACATATAGGATGTAGCTGGACACAGTAAACAAAGAAGTTTTTCTCACATACCACGAGTACTTCCTGTCACTTATATGCAAAATGATTGTGCTTATAATAGTGCAGTATATATGTAAACCATACGAGCCATCCACCATTCATCTCTCAGTTTATCATACTGTGGTGGCTTGTGTGTTGCTGTGATGCTGGAACGATGACACTGATATATTTCAAATGCCAGCAAGGTCACTCAAAGTGAACAGGTTTCAGTAGAGTTTCCATACTAAGAACTCGGGACCCCCCATTTGGAGGAATTAGTCACTAAAAATTACAAATAGCATTAAAACTTTATTGAATACTAAAGGCCTAATGAATAGAATCAGAACATTCTCAGGAATGAGACCAGATGAGTCCCTTAGGTCAGAAGATACTCACCATATGACTAAGGAAGAGTTACATTCTGTAAGTAAAATTGACCATAATTACACGGAATGAAGCCTGCGAAAGTAAACCTTCAGGATGTTCATTTGCTGATGGAGCATAAATCAAAATGAGAAACAACAGCTAAAAAAGACCTACTACTAATAAGGACTTGGAATGTAGGACATATGAGTCTAGGAAAAGTGGAAGTAGGTAAAAATGAAATAGAAAACATGAAGGTAGATTTCCTAGGAATGAGTTAGCTGAAATGGACAGATATTGGCCATTTGAATAAGAAAATAAGGCGATCTATTTTTCTGGGAATGATATAGTCAAGAGGAATAGCATTGTATTCATTGCTAAGTGAATATTTCAAGATCTACGTTGAAGTACAATGCTGTCTGTGATAGGAGTGTATCTTTCTACGTACAAGGAAATCCAATCAATACAAGTATTATTCAAATTTGTGCACTATTAATAAAGAAATTGAAGTTTAATAATATCTCGTCTGAAATTGATAGACCACGCAGTCAAAATGGATTGGTAATTATTGGCAATTAGAATGCAAAAGTTGGAAGCAAAGATGAATGAATAGTAGCTAAAAGTAAGGTCTTAGCGATAGAAAAGAATCTGGAGAATTTTACAAGACCAATGACTTATTTATAACAAATGCCTTCTTTTCTTATGGAAGACAAATGATATCTATTCACATGAACCGTTCCAGGCTGAATATACAGAAATCAAATTGACTCCATCTCTGAGAAAGGGCATTAGAGAAGGTCAGTATTAACCAGGAGCTGACTGTGGAACAGATCAATTGCTCATACATAAGTTCGAGGAAAAGTTGAAGAAAGTTAAAACAAGACAAGAGTCAAATTATGATCTTCAGTATATCCCACCTGAATATTGAGGACAAATCAAGTAAAGATTTGATGCACTGAACATTAATGACAGAAAACTTGACAGACTGTGAGAAGGAATCAAGGTAATCATTCACAAAGCAAGAAAAGGCCATTAAAAAGACAGGAAAGATTAAAGTAGGCATCAGAAGAGACTCTGAAACTTGATTATAATCATAAATAGTCAAGACCAATGGAAGAAATGATGGAGTCAAAGTGCTGAACAGAAATTTTCAAAAGGCAGCTCCAGAAACCAAACCAAAATATCATAATGAGATGTGCAAAGACCTAGGCTTAGGGAACCAGGAAGGAAACCAGGCTTTCCTATGTATAATAAATAACCAAACAGACGATGATACTGTAGTGATAAAGGTCTTTTCCAGGAAGTGTCATGCACTTGGGAAAAGATGAAGCATTCATAGATAGAAAGGACTGCCTATGGCAACTTACACTAAAGCACAAAGGATGAGAAGAAATGTAAATGATATACAGGATAAAAGAGAACAGTCTTGAGGCAAAAACAGCACATATAATGTTGGATAAAAATCGTAGCTGCATTGGCTGAGCCCCGGTGGCATAGTGGTTGAGTGCAGGACTGCGGCCCACTGGCTTGGCGGTTCAAATCCAGCAGCAGCTCTCCAGGAGCAAGGCTGGGCCTCCCACTCCCACCAGAGGGCAGCGATGCCAAAAAAAAATAAAAATAATAAATAGTAGCTGCCTCTAATATGTATTTGGGCATTCATGACATCTAAGAACAATTCAAAGCATTTTGCTTGTATTGATCAATTTCATTCCACCAAACCTTCCGGGACAGTTCTAGCCTGCCCTGTAGGGCAGCTGAGTCAGAACTGACTCGATGGCAGTCAGCTTGACTTCTATGGTTAACAAGCTGATGGAGTAGAAACAATGATTATCTTCATTTTTTAAATCAGGAAAAGGAAGCCCACAATATCTAAAAACATCGCACAGCCTCTTACAGGTGGGTAGACTCAGGATTCAAATACAAAATAAATTTGCCTTCAGAGACAAAATTGTCACCAGGATGCTATTGATGCTGCTACTGTTCGTTGTTAGAATCTGCCAAGTTGGTTCTGACTCATGGGTACCCTGTGTTCAGCAGAATGACACACGGTCCCATCCTGTGCTTTGCTCACCACGATGGCTCTGTTGGAGCCCATTGCTATCGAATGCTGTCAATCCACTTCATCAGGACTCTTAAGTTCTGGAGCACTCTGAAGTGATGGGGCTCTTGAGAAGACTGGAAGAAGTTTAGCAGGAGGGATGACTTATGAAAGGTAGGAACCAGGAGCTCTGACAACCAGGATCCCATGGCCACGCCTTGTTTACTCCAATCTATTCTCTATCGGGCCACCAGAGGGATCCTGCGGTGGTCATGTATTCGAGATGTCAATTTCATGACTGAGATGTAGGGGTGGAGCCTAGCCTATTAATCTGGAGATAGTCATTGAGGAGACAATGAGACCTCCATATGGGCATGGCTTTCTCCTGAGACTTCTGGGAAATCTCGCAATAGTTCCCTCATGGAGATGAGAGGCCATCTCCCCATTGTGGGAGTCAGTCTCCACAATGATGAACTATGGAGGAGAAGCCACATGATCTTACCCTGATGGAACCAGATCTCTGAAGCTGGAGAAGCCACGTGGAGACCCCTGCCAGCGCTGAGTTGCTTCTACCACCACTGGATGATGTTGATGGACCCTGAGCCCTGGAAACAAGGAGCCATGGGAGACCCCTGCCAGGGCCAGGATTCTGCACCCACTGACCTGTGACTTTGTGGGTCGGAAGGAGACTTTATAGACTGATATAAGACATATAGCTAACATTGGACTTATGACTTTGAACTAGACTGGGTTGGGATTCTTTCTCAGTGTTCCATTTCTCTTGTATATAAACCTTTCCCTTATATCCATATGTGTGTCCATGAATTTGTTTCCTTAGTCTACCCAGACTAACATAGATCCTTTTGAAAATTCAATCAGATTTTATCATTTACTGACTCAAACCTTTCCATGAGTTCATGTTGGCCTTACAGAAAAACCACAATGCCTTATATGATCTAGCCCACTTTTTCAGCATGCAAGCTACTTATAAAATGATGCAGTCAAAGTGATCTACCAACTCCAAAAATGCAAAACATACCTTTGTATTTACTTATTTATTACATTAATTCATAAATGCATTGAGAATTCTTTATATGTACAATGTATGTTTATGGGCCTTGCATAACTACATGAGTCCATATTGCACAGCACAACACAATTAACTATGTACATTTTTTAAAAATTCATCATCTGAATTTATTCTGATGACTTGCCCTGAGTAGAATGAGCCAGGGATGCATAATTCGGACAGTAGTTGCTGACAGCCAGCCTCAAGCACATTTGCAAATGATCATCAGTCATGGTGGAACAGTACTTGGACTTAATAACCTTAGAATAATGCAGTCAAGGAGGTAGCACATTTTCTCATGTTTGGGTACTTTTCATCTGGGAGCAAGTTCCAGAACTGTTAATGCACTCTGGACTTCAGGTGAATGTCAGTTTGTAGTGTCAAAATCTCATTTTCCAGTCCAGAAGAGTTCAGGTGAAACAGTGTTGCAATTTTAGATGCAAATGAATCAAGCTGAGCATATTTTCCAAAAGAATAGAATCTGAAAGTAGCCACTAGCTGGAGCAAAGAAACGTCTTGAAAGTTTTTGACTTAGCTTGTGACACCTAAGATTACATCTGATTGGGTTTTCTGTGTATCAATTAAGTGATGGAATTGATGATAGGCTTGTGTCTATTTTTTAATGCCATGCAAATCTACCTACTACATTTGTGATCGACCAGTAGATCACAATAGACATGCTGAGTACCCCTGATCTAGCCTCTTTCTACATTTTTATTACCACTCTGCTTTTCCACTCCAGTCCAGCTTCTTGAACACATCAATATTGTTCCTACCCAGGCCCCATATCTTTGCTCTTACCTCTCCTTAAAAGAACTATTTTTGCAGATGGATAAGGGGCTATACATTAGGCTGATAAGTACAAGGTCAGCAGTTCAAAGCCATCACTTCACAGGAGAAAGAGGAGGCTTTCTACTTTCTTAAAAGAATTACATCCTTGAAAACTCCCGGGGGAGGGGGGGGGAATCCTATTCTGTCCTAAAGCATTGCTACTTATGAGTCAGAATTGACTCAACAGTAGCAAGTTAGAGGTTTTAAAAGCCTTGTCTTTTATTCAACTCCTCGTTTCCTGTAAGCTATGCTCAATTTTCATCTTCCCAGAAAGGCATTCTTTGATCACCTTCTATATAATGATACTGCTCAATCTTATTTCTCTCTCTACTCTAATTTATCCCCGCAAGGGCTTGTCGTCATATAAAATCATTACACTGTATGTTTTTTTATTCATTTGATATCTACTCCACTAAAATGTATGCTCCAAAAGACATGGCCTTGGAGAATCTTGTATGCTACCTAGACTAGAATCCGACATACACAGATTACGAAACAAAGTTTACAAAATACCCAAGGACCTTAATGACACTTGAGACTGCTTTGAAAATTTTAAAACATAATTAACAAGAGTATGCCCAAAGTAAGACAAGGAGGAGTGCGAGAAACCACAAAAGAAGCAGTTTTCAACCTTCAGTGAATAAGTGTATGTGAAGCTCTGTGAGGTGAACTTGCGTATGAGCAACTGATGATAAAAGAGGGACAGTTCTAGTTTATGCTTCTTGTGTCTCTGTGAGCTCAGAATAACTCTGCAGCAACAAGTTTAGATTTTTGGTTTATATATTATAATATATATGCATATATAAAACATACAATATTTTGGGTGTTTTTCTAGATATGGCATCTGAAGCACTCTAGTGGCACAAATGGTTAAGTCCTAAACTACTAACCAAAAAGTTTGTTGGTTCAAATCCATGCAGTGGGTATGAGGGAGGAAAACTTGGCAATCTATTTCCATAAAAATTGTCCTTTGGATGATGTCTGCTCTGGTCACATGGGCTTACTATGAGTCCAAATCAACTCAACAGCACTTAATAACAACAACAAGATAAAGTCTGAGCATATATAAACATGAAATACAGTGTAGGTATTTATACTAAAATATTCATTGGTGATATAAAATCCATATTAAATTGGACATCCAGTAGTTATACATATAAACTATATATTTGCATGTAAGTAAAAAGAATTGTTACTCTGGTTCCAGTTCCTACCTGCATAGGTTTATTCCAAACACAATGCGTTTAACCATATCTCTACAGCCCATGGATGCTGCAGATAAGTTCTCTCGGTAACATTTTTTTCTTAGTCTTCCCAGAGTGTCTTCCCAAACAAAATTCAAAACCATTCGGTTCATTCCAATACACGTCTAATATGTAGAACAGCATAGAACTGCTTCTCTAAGTTCCCAAGACGGTAGCTCCTTAACAGAGTAAAAAGCTCGTCCTTTCCCCATGTCCAGTGGTTTTAAACTATTGATCTTACAGTTATTAACATACATGTGTAACAACTAAGCCAACAGGGTTCAATCAGAACAGCAGCTTCTGAGGGGGTCTGACAAGCTGGTTAAATTTTGGGACAAAGAGCAAAGCAGGTGATGCTGACTGTCTTCTGGAATTACCAATGAATGGATTTGATAGATTTTCCTCAAAAGACAGGAAAATTAGAGGCATATTTTGAAGTTTTAAATATTTGTAAACTACATTAGTAATTTTTAAGAGGGCAAACATACTTTCATCAAGGAATTTCTCCCCCATCATGAAAACACACCAGCACCCCTTTTGAGGGAAGCAGACCTATATAATTAAAAGTTCATTAAGAAACTTTACTTCATCCTCTATTTTGCCCCTTTGAAACTTCTTTTGCCTCTGACAATTCCAAGAACATTTAGAAGAAACATGATTTAAGGCTCTCAAGGAGGCCCAAAGTGCTATTTTGGCATAGCATACATTGAAAAGTACAACATTCTTTGGGGAAGTGTTAGAGATGGAAACATGGCCTTCAGAAGTCTATATCCTTCAATGGAGTATACGTTGAGAAACAATCATCTCACACTGATATTTTTGCTAATAAAGATAGCTATGCTTTGGTAACAATACCTTTTAACTTACCCACATATCTATCTACCACAGGATCCTGCCACCTGTCTGTTAAATTGTCAAATTGCATGCTGCTTTGAGGCAGAAAGCTCTGGTGCTGTTGTTCCAAATGCCATCACCCACAGGGGCTAAGTTTCATTGGTGCATCAAGATTCAGAAAGGAAAAAAGGCCCGTCCACCTACTTCAGAATCTCCAACGGATTGTTGAAAACAGAATAGTTCCAGCTACACTGAGAGATGAGACCTCAAGTGTGAAAGGCACTCAGTAATGGCTATGACAAAGGACTTGAGCACACAAATGACCTGGATGGAGTAGCAACATTTCATTTTGTTGTACACGTCTTAGAAAGGGGCATCATAAGCAGGAGGTGATCCAATGGCAATTGTGGTAGTCATGTATTCATTATGCCAATTTCATGATTGGGATGTAGGGGTGGAGGAGAGTCTGTTATTCTGGAGATAACCATTGAGTAGGCAATGAGGCCTCTGTGTGGGCATGGCTTTCTCCTGAGATTCTGGGACATCTCGTGATATTTCCCTCGTGGAGATGAGAGGCTATCTCCCCAGTTGGGAGTTAGGCTCCAAGACGACGAACTACACAAGACAAGATGGCAGCATCCGATGAACTGGAAGAGCCAGAGGAGTAGCCACATGGCCTTACCCTGATGGAACCAGATCTCTGAAGCTGGAGAAGCCACGTGGAGACCCCTGCCAGCACTGAGTTGCTTCTACCACCACTGGATGCTGTTGATGGACCCTGAGCCCTGGAAGTGAGGAGACATGGGGAGACCCCTGCCAGTGCTGAGATTCTGCACCCACTGCCCTGTGACTTTGTGAGTCAGAAGGAGACTTGATAGACTGATATAAGACATATTGGCTAATATTGGACCTATGACTTTGAACTGGGTTGAGATGCTTTCTCAATGTTCCATTCCTCTTGTATATAAACCTTACGCTTATATCCATATGTGTGTCCATGATTTTGTTTCTCTAGTCTACCCAGACTAACACAGCAATTATCAATAATATTAACACGCCAGAACACATTTTCCCTAGAAATAAAAATGATTATTGGTAGGATATTCAAAGGAATGGCATGCCTTTTATTTCATCTACCAGTAGATCACACTTAGAGAAACCCTGAATTGAAAGGAGAAGGGCTATTCAGTCTGGAGAAAGTAGACTTGGTTGTAGAATATAGCTTTATTCAAATATCTGAAGGGAAAGGATCTCTAGTTTATGCTACTCAAGAGGATAGTATTATGGTCATAAATTGAAATGACCAGATAGCAGATTTTATTTCTCCATACAAAAAGATAACATTCCTAGTAAAGTCGGGTTAGCAGCAGTAAAATGTGTTACCTATTTGTTGCTAGACAAAACCAAACAATAACTTTACTATTCAATCAATGTTTATTTATATTACAGCAACCCTATATGCTGAGTAGAACTTCCCAAAAGGGTTGTGAAGGTTTCCATATTTACAGAATCGGATGACCCCATCTTTATCTGGTGGGGAAGCTTTTGGATTTGAAATTCTGACCTGTTGGTCCATAGCCAAGGACTTACCCACTATGCCATGAGAGTTTTAAGTATATAGAAACCATGTTATTGAAAGGAGTGAATGAAATTTGGGGAGGGGGATTGTATCTGTTCTGGAATGAGGGAGGAATTAGACTGCACAGATGTCTCCAACACCTGTACCTCAGATGGAGTACGAAGTCACCCTCCAGTGCAGTCATTAAACAGGATTCTTGTCATTACAAGTAACCAAAACTCAATTCAAATGGGCTTCAGAAAGAACCTGAGTTTATTATTTTGCACTGATAAATGAAGGAGAATCTTGCTTCAGAGTGGTTGAGTACTCCATATCTGAACACCACTTTTCTGTGTGTTTTTCTCATTTTTCTTCATGCTGCCATCTTCTTCAAGGTTATCCACATGATGGTCAGAGTTATGAGAGAATAGCCTAACCATTTAGCCACTGTCTTATCAGGTGGAAAACGCTATTCTTTCTCAACAGTTGTGACACAAGTGCAAGGATCACATCTAAGGAGCTGCCTTGGGCTATGCCACCAACAGAGTCTGTCTGGGGAGTAGGAGGTGCTTTTGAATCATGTTCTCATCCCTGCAATTTGGAGGTAGGGTCAGTCAAACCTAGGTTATATGGACTGAGAGAGGAGGAAGCAAGTGAGGAATAATACTGCTGGGGAGAAAGGAGATTGCGGAGTAGGTAGAAACACCTGGGAGTCTTACATTACAAATTCAATCTCGATTAATTAGGTTAAGCATCATCATGCCTGACAATATGGTTTTATTGATCATGCCTTCACTATTTCATCCTCAAGTTGTGCCTTCACAATAAGAAATTGTATTTGTCATTCCCTCTGGACCTAACCCTTGTCCCCATTGCTGAATTCTATTAAGTGTAAATGTTTTTGAGTGCCTATTAGGTTCCAGGTACTGTGTCAAAATCTAGAAATATAAGAAAATTAAAGCACAACTCCTAGGCTCCTGTCCTTCTGAATACCCTGATCTAATGAGAGCCAAGTGAGAATTCAGATGTTGATCAGTGCAGTGAGACTGACCAACATTTGGAACTATGTCAACAGCGGGGGGGGGGGGTTATACTTAATTCACCTATGCCTTCCAAAGTGCTCTTATTTATAACTTTTATTATTCAGGGTCAACATGTTAATGGGGCAAAATTGTGAACAGCTCTGAGTTGACTGTTTTAATGGTTACTAAGGTAACCCAAAAGAACCAAACTAAATTCCACTGCTCTTTACAAAACACTACGTCTCAAATTCTTTTGAAGGTGAGGTTTTCTGAAGCCACCAAGGCTGGGAGAACCCCAGAAATGACTGCCCTGAGATCAACTTTAAACCAATAGTATCCCCTGATGTCTTCTTAAAATCCAGCAATAATTTGACTTAACCAGTGAAGAATGTCTGCCCAGGAGTGGTGTCCTCTTTTTAGATCGATTTATCATAAAAAGGTCCTTGGTTGTGCTGTGGAATAGGGGAATAGGAAATGGGCTGCCAACTGTACAACCAGAGGTTCAAATCTCCCTGCCGTCTTCCAGGGCAGAAAGATGAGTCTACCTAGTCATATAAAGATCAACAGTCTAGGAGACCCAGTACAGAGTCTCTCTGAGTTGAAATGTTCTCAATAGCAGTGGGTTTTATTGACAAGAGCAGTTGAAAGATTATATAGGAACTTTAAGAGGTGGTGAATTTATGGTAACAGGGAAGAAACAGTTTTGGTAAAGAGGGAGAAAATAGTTGGGACAACTGGAAGAATGTAACTAGTTGGGGAATTGTACATAGAACCATTGCTGAATTAATATCTGTTCGGAGGTATATATTCTTAACAAAAACAAAATAATTACAGATATTAAATTATACATATTACCACAAATTGTGTTATTGAACAAATTTTGGCAAATAAAGAAACACATGGGTAAAGAAAAATATACAGCCACTACTGATATTCCCATGCTAATTTCAATCTAGCTTTTTCCTTCTCTTTCTAGAAAAGCAAAAAAAAAAAAAACCCAGCAAAGAAATGAAATCAAATAAAACCTAAACTCAGGGCTGTTAATTCAATTACAACTCATAAAGATTTTATAAGCTAGAGTAGAATTGCCCCACAGGGATTCCAAGGCTGTAAATCTTTACTGAAGCAAATGGCTTCATCTTTCTCCCAAGAGTGAGAATGAACACAATGACCATCTTAATGTGAAGCCTGACTCTTTAACAACGAACAGTGCCACCAGAGCTTGTCTATCAGTAAATAAAACCGACTTCATCAATCATCACTTATTTGTCAGTTTGTCACACTGTGTTGCTTGTGTGTTGCTATGTTGCTGGGAGATGGGTCACTGTTATTTCAAAAGTCAGGAGAGTCAGCCAAAGCAAAGCGGTTTCAGCAGCACTTCCAGACTAAGAACAGATAAGGGAGAAGGCCTTGGCAATCCATTTTGGAAGAAAGAGTCTCTAAAAACTTTAAAACTTTTGAAACCCTGTCAAATACTGCAGGCCTAAAGAATGGAAGCAGAGCATTATCAGAGATAAGGCCATGGATGGGCCCCTAGTATCAGAGGTGTGTTAGTTTGGGTAGACTAGAGAAAAAAGTTTAGACATTCATATGTATATAGGGAAAAGTTTTATATAAAGAGTAATTGTATATTAAGAAAACATCCCAGCCCAATCCAAATCAAATCCATAAGCCTGATATTAGCTTATATGTCTAGTACACGTCTGTAAATTCCTCTTCAGACTCATGCAACACATGCGATGGCACCAAGTACAGGAAAATCACAGGCCAGTAGGGGGAAAGTATTGTGGATCCAGTGGTCATGAAAGCATCTTAGCACTGGCATGAGTCTCCACATGGCTCCTCCAACTCCAGGACTCTTACTGCCATCAGCTTAGCTCCGTGAGGTTCATCAAAAGGAATGTCCCACAGGGAGTGAGTATGTGTCAGCAAAGTATTTATCTTCTTAGTGCCTCCAAATGAGGTTATCAAGATGCAACGAGACTCCACCAGTTCAATCTTAATAGTCCCAAGTTGACAACAGATTATGTAACTACCACAAGATGGCACTCAAAATATGGCTGAAGAGAAGTTGATGTCTCCCAGGAGAGTCAATCATAGTGACAAGAGGCATAAACCCTATGTGAATGGAGAATTCAGATTCTTCATTTGTTGATGAGACATAACTTAAGATAAGAAAAATCAACTGCAAAAATCTACTAACCATCCAATCTTGGAATGTGCAACATATAACTCCAGGAAAGCTGGAAGTGGTCAAAAATGAAATGGAACACATATCCTAGGCATTACTGTGCTGAAATAGACTGTAATTGGCTTTTTTGAATCAGAATAGCAGAGTTGACTTTGCTGGGAATAACATAATCAAGAGGACTGGCATGGCATTCTTTGTCAAAAAGGACATTGCACAATCAATCATGAAGTACCATGCTGTCTGTGATAAGATTATATCTATTCATCTTCAAGGAAATCCAATTAATACAAGTATTATTCAAATGCATTTGCTAACCACAAAAGCTATTGATGAAGAAATCAAAGAGTTCTACCAACGACTTCAGGTGAAAATTGATCAAACATGCTATCAATAAGCACTGATAATTATTCAGCATTGGAATGTAGAAGTTGAAAATAAAGCGGAAGGAACAATAATTGGAAAATATGGACTTGGCTATAGAAATAAAACTGGAGATCAAATGATAGAAGATCACAAAACCAAAGGCTTGTTTGCATCAAATGTCTTTTTTCAACAACACAAAAAGGAACTATATGAATGAACTTCTCAGTATTGAATACACAGCAATTAAATTGACTGCATCTCTGAGAAAAGCTTATAGATAAACTCGGTATTACCCAGGGTTTGTCAGTGGGATAGATCACCAATTGTTCATATAAGTTTAGGAGAAACCTGAAGGAACGTGAAACAAGAACAAAAATATGACCTTGAGTCTATCCCATCTGAATTTTGAGAACACCTCAAGAACAGATTGCTTTCTTTTTTACTTTTTAATAAATCATTTTATTGGGGGTTCTTACAACTCTTATAACAATTCATACATCAATTGTATCAAGCACATTTGCATATATGTTACCATTTTCAAAACATATTCTTTCTACTCAAGCCCTTGATATCATCTCCTCTTTTCCCCCTGCCTTCCCCACTCTTTCACCCTAATGAGCCCTTGATGAATTATAAATTATTGATTTTCATATATTACAGTTTTTGCTGTTCCCCTTCACTCACGTTTCTATTGCTCATCCCCTTAGGGCAGGGGGACAGCATACTATGTTAATTGCTGCAATCCGTTCCCCTTTTCTCCCACTTTCTCTCCACCTCCCCTCTCTCATCATACTCTCAAGAACAAATTTGAAGGACTGAACAGACAGAAGACCTGATGAGCTATGGGAGGACAAGAGAACATCATTCATGAAGGAAGCAAAGGGTTTTTAAAAGGGAAAGATTAAAGAGGATGTCAGGAGAGATGGAAGTTTACTCTTAATTATAGAGCAGCTTAAAGCAAGTGGAAGCAATGGTGACATCGAAGAGCCGACTAGAAAATTTTAAAGAGGATCTTGAGAAGACAAAGTCAAATATTATCATGAAATGTGCAAAAACCCCAAATAGAAGGAAAGGACATACTCAGTAGATCTTAACCTGAAAGAACTTAAGGAAAAATTCAAGGCTCAAGTTGCAATGAAAAATATTTAATGATAATGCATCAAAAGAAGAAAAGAATACACAGAGTCACCAGACCAAAATGAATTTGGTTGATAGTCTATCATTTCAGGAGGTAGCACAAGAGCAAGAATCAATGGTACTAAAGGAAGAAATTCACGTGGCACTGAAAGCAGTAGCCAAAAACTAGGCTTCAGAAATTGACAGAATACCAATTGGAAGGTTTCAAAAAGTAGAAAAAGTGGTGGAAGTCCTCACTCATCTATGCCAGAAAATTTTGAAGATAGATACTAAACCAAGCAGAGATCCATATTTATGCCCATTCCAAAGATAGGTTACCCAACACAATGATCAAATTATAAAACAATATCATTGATATCACATGAAAGTAAAATTTTTGCTGAAGATCATTCAACAATAGTTGCATGTAGTTCATTGATAGGGTTGGGGCCAGATTCAGAAGAGAATGTGAAACAGGGGCTATTGTTGCTGTTGTCAGATGGACCTTGGCACAAAGCAGAAAATACCAGACAGATGTTCACTTGTGTTTTATTGACTCCCATATATACTCAAACATAAAATGAATTTTTCAGCCCTTTTTATTTTTTAATCATTTTATTGGGGCTCATACCACTATTATCACAATCCATACTTATATACATTGTATGTTAAGCACACTTGTACATTTGTTGCCCTCATCATTCTCAAAACATTTGCTTTCTACTTAGCTCTTGGTATCAGTTCTCATTTTTTCCTTCACTCCCTGCCCCCTCTTATGAACCCTTGATAATTTATAAATTATTATTATTATGGGCTTTGTTGCTTCTCAGCTACATGGCTGTTGTTTACCTTAAATCCTTTAAGACCCCAGATGCTATATCTTTTGATAGTCAGCCACCATAAGCTTTCTTCACCACTTTTGCTTATGCACACATTTGTCTTCAGCAATCATTTTGGGAAGGTGACATTATGGAATGCCAACCTAATAGAACAAAGTTTTCTTGCATTGAGGAAGTACTTGAGTGGAGGCTCAATGTCCATCTTCTGCCTTAATACTAAACCTATAAATATATGCACATAGATCTGTTTCCCCATCATCATATATAAATATAGTTACCTATGTGCATACCTCTAAAAATGTCCTTTGCCTCTTTCTTTCCTCTATTTCCTTTTACTTTCCTCTTGTCCCACTATCATGCTCAGGCTTCATTTGGGTTTCAGTCATTTCTCTTGGTCACATTACCCTTGATCAAGGCCTACCAGGCCTCTCACACACTTCTTGCCACTGATTGTGGATCACTTACCCTTCCCTTGTCCCTGGGTGGGTCAACACCACCTCCTTTCCCTCACCTCCCCCTTCCCCAAGGCCCTCCGGAACCATCAGTCCTGCTGTTTTCTCCTCTAGCATATCTTATCTAGATAGACCTGCAGATATAATAATATGCACAAAAAACAAGATATAGCAAAACGAAGCAACAAAAGAAAACGAAATGACAACAACAACAACAAGAATGTCCAGGAAAAGTATATAAATAAATTAATTAAAATAATAATGAAAAAGAAAAATCTGACCAAGGTCTGCTTGGTGATCTCTAGGAGTCAAAGGGGTCCCACACCCCAGTACCATAGTCTATCTTTGGCACTCCCTCGAGACCTCCATGCTCTGCTTCCCCCTCTGCTCTGTTGCATGCCCTTAGTGTTTTGCCTCAACGTGGTGGGGTTAAACTGGGTGCAATCCCGACATTGTGTCTCCAGTGCTGTCCCCCATAGGATCATAGGTCAGCGAGGAATGTCATGTGTCATAGTGAAGCCAGCCAGATGGTCCTTTCTATGCATTGGCTGTTCTGATTGGAGTTATCACTGCCACTCTTGTTCTTACGTCCTTAAATCTGCTTTACACTTGCCTTATTTTTCTGTGTCTCCATTTAAGCCTAACACCCACAGTTTTTCATTCCTCACCACTGACCCTGACTGAATTATAGTCAACTGACTGCAGTGTATGCAAGAATTTAATTGTCGGAAGTGTTTCTTATATATGTTTGTGTGTGTGTGTGTGTGTGTGTGTGTATAACCTTAGCCAGTTCCCTGCTTCAGCTGGCAAGGTTCACTTCCTTAGATAGACTTTCTTAGATAGACTTGCACAATTCAAATGCATCAGTTTTATATCACCAGTTTGTGCATCTGATTGAGTTTTATATCAAGATAATGGCTCACACAACTGTGGAAGAGGCAAGTCCCATACCAGGCAGCTTCCCAGCCCATAGGTCAGACATTAGGCTGTTACCTATTAGTCCAGTGGTGAAGATTTTTTGCTTCCCTTACATACAGTTATAATCCACATAAAAGGGTACAGTCCTTGATCTTCATAAGCAAATGCTTCAAATCCTCCTCACTTTCAGCAAACAAGGTTGTGTTAATACATGATCCTCTGATCCTAATGGAATACTCTTCTTTATACTGTCCACTTTCTCAGATGATTTAATGAACACACAGATTGGATATGTATGGTGAGAGGATAAGATCCTTATGCACACTGAGATAGTTGGGCTTTTTTGTGCCAACCTGGCTGATAAGCACATGTGGGATCAATTGAAGGGCAGAGAGATAAAGGGTTCAGTGAGCCTCGCCTTTCTAGTTCTCAGGTCTCTTGCTTTCTGATGCTCAGACCAGGTGCAACTGTCTTAGTCAATTCCCTGCTTCAGCTGGCCAGGATCACTTCCTGCAAGACATCCCTGAGGAGAAGTCACATGGACCCACATTGGAGCAGCCGCGTGGAGACCCCTGCCAGTGCTGAGATGCTTACACACTCAGTGAGTCAGCCTTTTTTCTGCAGTTGATGTGTTTGGTGAAATTGAAAAGAACTTTGTGAATCGGTGTCAGACATATGTAGTAATGTTAGACTTATAGGCATAGACAACACTGAGTTGGGGTGCTTTCTTGATATACACTGACCATGTATATAAAACTGTCTCTCATACATAGGAGTTTCTGTGAATTTGTTTCCCTCATTTACACAGACTAACACATACACCTTTATTTTAAACCAAGCTACTACAATATGACAGACTGTTAGGCAAGTGGTGGCTTGAAAGCAAAACTCATTCTCATTAGAATTTGTTCTTCAGCTAGGCAGCTGCTGCTTCTGGTTCCCTATGGAAGCAGCAGTCTCCACTTGGAAAATTGCTGCTCTTATGGAACCAGGAAATTTGAGAATGGCAGAACCGTATCAAGTCTCTCATAGTATCTGCTCAGAAGTGGCAAACATCGGCTCAGAGCTCAGGGGTGAAGGCAAGTCACATGGCCAAGCCTGATTTCAGTAATGTGGAAAGATGTAATCATTGCAGAGGTAAATCCATATGCTCTGAACAAGAATCCATTAACTCAATTCATGACTATAGAAAGATGATCAAATTTGGAGATTGAAGACTTAGGAATCAAGTACAGGTAAAATAAAAATGGCACTATCTTTGATTTTTAGCTATTTCATCTGAAAGAGTCAATATTTATTTCCAGCTCAGGAACTTGTCATGAGGTCCAAGTGACACTGTGCACTAAAGCTCTTTTTTTTTTTTTTTTTGGTTTTTGAGGCATCACTGTCCTCAGGTGGTGGGAGTAGGAGGCCCCAGCCTTTGCTCCATGGAGCTGGAATTGAACCTCCAACCTAGTGGGCCGCAGTCCCGCGCACAACCACTGCGCCACTGGGGCTCGGCCCTAAAGCTCTTTGTAATTTAAAGAATGTGTTGCTCTTGTTCTTATAGCTTCATGACCAAATAATTGCCCCCACCTGGAGATCAGAAAATGCACACTCAAAATCAAAGGGACCAAGCAGATAATGCGAACAAATATATTAGTTGCTTATTAGGAGAATAATAACAAAAATGTCAAAAACCCACGAAACTGAATTTCTTCTTCAACTTCTGTCCAGGGTAAACACAATATAAACTAGGGCTTGAATGGTTTCTAAACTCCCATCTTGGACTATTAATTACTTACCATATAAAACAATGACTAAAATAGGCACTTCACAGCTTAAAATAAAACTCTCATTCTCAGTAAATACTTAATCAGATTAATTAGACTGAAATCTACTATTAAGCAAAAAAAAAACTATCTTAAAACATTTGGAGTATATTGCTGTTATTGTAAAAAAAAAAAAAAAACCCTGGAATATTAGTCAATATTCTCACCTACTAATTTGTGACTCTTCCTTCATAAAAGAAGACAATTCTCTATATAAAATGAGTAATACTTCAGGACCTATCTTGATGTACATAATCATCAGTTGTTTCAAGGAACCAGAGGGATATTGTGGGCTTCCTCAGTGCCAAACTGCACTCTGGTTGACTCATCCCTTCCTTGTGACCCTTCTGTTAGGCTATTTCCCATTGTCTACAGATGGGTTTGAGGGTCTTTGCTATGATCCCTCTTGTTCTCAACAATATGTTTGATTTTTTTCTTTTGTTTGTTTGTTTATTTGTTTTGGGGTCTTCTGATCCTTATAACCCAATCTAATCGACACTTCATGATCACACAGGCGGGTGTGCTTCTTCCACGTGGGCTATTACTACTCTGCTAGATGGCCACTTGTTCACCTTCTAGCCTGTAAGACCCCAGAAGCAATATCTTTTGATAGCCTGGGACCATCTGCTTTCTTCGACCTATTTGCTTATGCACCTATTTTTAATTCAATGGTTGTGCCAGAGGCTGAGCATCACGGACTGCCAGGTTGTTAGAACAAAGTCTTCTTGCATTGAGGGAAGGCATAAGTAGAGGCCCGATGCCCATCCACAGCCTCAATGTATTGCCTTATAAATATATGTGCATAGGCCAATACCTCTGTTTTTATTGATTAATATCTTTATATATGTACACATCTATGCTTATATCGCTATCCATTGCTAGACCTTTCCCCTGTTTCCTTTTACCTTCTTCCTGCTCTGCCATCACGCTTAGTAATTCCTCTCTGTCTCTTCTGTCTCTTAGTCATTCCTCTCAACTAGATTGCTATTGCTCCAGCACCTCCAGGATCTCTACATCCTCCTCAGTGTTGATTTTAATTCCCTAGTTTTTCCCATGTCTGAAGTGAAATTTGCTCATCTCCCCTTTCCTCTACCTCCTTCTCCCCACAAGTCCTTCTGGAACCATCAGTTCCATTGCTTCCTCCTAGAGCTTACTTACCATAACTATCTTATATAAGTAGACAATTGAACAATAAGAGAGACCAAACAAAAAGAATGACTAAAAGACAACAGAGGAGGGGATAATAATAACTACTAAAAAAACACTCCACAAACAAAAAGAGTACATGCTATAGCTACTCATGTATAAACCAAGGTTTTCAGCACATCACTTATGTATTTTTGGTGGTAAAATTAGGTTCCTTGGCTGATATTCAGATTCGTTTATACTCAAGTACATATGAGGTCTAATTCCAGGTTTGTCCACTGACTTTTGTGACTATTTCTCCACTGGTCCTGGGGGAGTTCTGAGACCTGCCCCTGCTAGTCAGAAGTCTATTTTGGAGGTTCCCAGGGGCTTATGGCTTTGATTTGCTCCCACTGTTCATCTGTTATGTTCCTTTCCTAGTTCACCCCACAGCGGGGTGTTCAGACCAGACTAACTCCCTGCAGTGTGCTCCCAGTATTGTTCTCTGCCGCAGTGTGCTCCAGTGAGAGGGTATCATGTCTTGAGCTATTATCTATGCCAAGGACTTTTGAAGAGAGTTATTTGGCCAACTGAGTTGGAGAGATTCCATATTTGTGCCCATTCCTAAGAAAGCTGATCCAACAGAATACAGATCTTATATGACAATATCTTTAATATCACAAACAAGTGAAATTTTGTTGAAGATAACTCTAAATTGCTACAGCAGTTCAACAGGAAGATGCCAAAAACTGAAGCCTGATTCAGAAGAGAATGTGGAATGAAATGTCATGGGTGACATCAGATGAATCTTGACTCAAAGTAGAGAATACCAGGTGGTTTATTTGCTTTATTGACTTTAAAAATTCATTTGAATGTGTGGATCATTAAAAATATGAATAGCATTGCAATAAATGGAAAAACTATAACACTTCATTATATTCATTCAGAACCTGTACATAGGTCAAGTGGCAGTCTTTTGAGCTGAAAGAATTAGAATGAGGAAAGGTTTGGGGGAGGCCTATGGCTTTTCACAATAATAATTCAATCTCTATGCTTCAATCCA